>JAQFXP010000264.1:0-35885 GCA_034693685.1 Belba bartosi | reverse complement strand
TCTCTCTCTCTCCCATCCTCCCTCCCTCTCTCTCCCCCTCTCCCTTCCCTTTCCCTCTCCCCTCCCTTCCTCTTCCTCTCCTTCTCCCAGTTATATTTATTAAAAATACAAAAGATTTGGCAAAAATTGAATTGTATTTATGTCTTCATTTTTAAAATGTCATCACTTTCTGTGCAATTAATCTGTTTTTAATTAATAGTTATTTACATAAAAGTTTATATGACATGAGATGACACTTCTGACAACATTTTTTTGGGAAATATTCCAATATTAAAAAAAGTATTTTAATCAAAAATCAACTTTTTTTTTTATTAAATATTTGTTATTTTTAATATTTAGCGTCTGTTAGATATAATATTAAATATATCTAAAATATTTGATTAAAATATTTTATAATTAAAACATTATTTTTTAGATTTCTTAAAACTAAAACCTCCGGTATTTTAATTAAAATTTTTTTTAATTAATGAATATTTTAATAGATATACCATGACAAAAATATAAACTTTAAGTTTTAAAATTAATGAAGCAAAAATAAAATAACTTAAATTAAGAATTTGTTTATGATGCAAATGAAACTGCAAATTTAATTCTTGCCAACTAAAATTCTTTTATGTTAAACAAATGCCTAATTTTTCAACAAAAATTAAAAATCAATTAAGAATTTCAACATTCAGTTAAAAGAATGCATTAATTGTGAAAAATATAACAATAATTTATATACGAAAAAATCAACTTATTAATTATAAGCCAGACAAAGAATATATCAATTTAATTATGAAACAACACAATTAGAAATGGTCTGGCTTTGTGACAACAGAAACGCAGACACATGGATAGAGCACAGGCAGATAGTACAGTGAGTTAGGAACAGATTTGCAACAATAATCTCTCTGATGAGTGATTTATAAAAAAAATTATCAAATTTTTTTGGCTAACTTTCTATTCTACTTATAAACTGATATTTTTAATACAAATTCAGCTTTATCTTAGTTAAACATTTTTGCCCCCTTTTTATAGACCCCCTTCTCAGTTAAATTTAGATTGAAATATGATAAATGAATTTAGAGAAACTCACTTTAATATATTCATAAAAATTTATTTCATACAGCAATTGACGAAAAAAAAAATAAAAATATATATAAACTCAAAAGGAATTTAAAATACGAGAAAAGATTCACAAAAAATGAAAACTTTTTAACTCTATTTTCCAAAGCCATCATTGACTTAATGGAAATGAGATTTATATTTATGTTTTTAATTTCTATTTTTCATAAACAAATAATTTATATCTTCATTAAAAACAATAAACTTTTATTGAAGATTGGATTTATTTAATTAAAAATAAATATATAAAAACTTTTATTTTATTCTTCTCTATATTGCTCATACGCTCGGAATAGCAATAATTATATTGCGTATGAAATATAGAAAGTTAATTAATTTTCAGATAAATACCATATATTTTCTTCAATTTCTGCCTATTTTTTCGTATCAATAGTTCTTTTCATTAAACCTAAAGTCAAAGCGCTTTTCAGGAAAAAAAAGTTTATAGAAAACTGTTTATAGTCTTGACTTTCGGGTTAAAATACTCAAACAAAGTATATAATACGGTTGGATATTACGTGAGCTAATGGTATATCAAAATCATTGAATGAATATTTTTACATAATCTGCAAAAAATGCGCTAAAATGATATGTAAAGCGATGATATAACTGGTAATTATATACAATAGATCGCATCTAAAGTGCAATCACTTTATGAATCTGACGCCCAATCCGATCGAAATTGCTTTCAATTATACTAAATATATTCAATTATGAGTTTAAATGAGTTTTCTCTACGCGTTTTTCGGCCCTCATATCTATATACAAGTTATGCGAATCGAGTAAATGATAAAAATGTTTTTTAAAGCAAATATTTTTTAACCCGAATAACTGTATATTGAGCTGAGGTTTTTCAACTTATTGATTATCAATCTAAGTTTTTGAAAAAATCAAACCCAGAAAAAATACAATAACACATGTTTATTATTTATTTATTTTTCAACTTCGTTTTTACGCACATATACTATAGATACTGTGCAATAAACTCATTATATTTATATTGTTTATGAATTATATATAGATACAAATAAGTTGCAAACTGGAATAGTATATTTAATCAACAAAATTATGGAGCATGCATATTTTTAATTTATTAACTTTGGTTTTAAAAATAACATTTTATCATTTTAATTTTATTAATTTGTTTTGTTTGTTTTAATACTTTTAAACTTGAATAAACTAATTAATATAATATTAATTTTATTTAAATTTTACAAATATATATTTATTAATCTTATAATTATTAAATTTATATATATAAGAATTACAGGTAAACAAAATATCAAATGTTGACACATTCATTTTTGTCAATAGATTGTACATTACAATAATCAATATTATACTGACAAAAAAATTTTATATATAAAAATAAAATATCTATAAGCCGGTTATATCCTAGGTTGTAGAAAAAAATTTGATATACTTTGACGTCTGCATAAATACAATATATGAAACAAAGTGTAAACTTCTGTCAAATTTATTATTTTTATTCACTCGAAAAAATTGATATAAACTTACTAGATTTGATTGAGTAGTCTTATCAATAATAGCTAGTTCAAAACACTCTAAACTTTGTGTATTAAACGAGGTAGTAAACGCCAGTAAAGTATTTTTAAAAATTAGCCAAAAAAATAGAAATAAAAACTAAATCAATTTAGAAATTTCCGAAAACAATATATAATGAATAAAATATTTATTTAATAAAATAAAAAAGTTGTTAAAAGTTTTAAATTTTATTTAAAATCAAATATCAATGACGTCTTTATAGAAATTTGATCGATCTCTAAATGCAGAGAAATTGTCAAATACTGCACGTTTTATCAGAAATTACAGTGAATTGAAGTTTATTGTCAGATATTATGATAAATGTTTATAAATATCAGAAATATTTGTCAGTGCGTTGAGCCATAGCATAAGGAAAAACAAAAAAGGAATTCTATTTTAAGTCATCTAAGCCATCAAATAAACATTTCACTTTTTTCCCAAGCTAAATCTAGCCAGACAACATTAAATCGAGCACAAATGGCAAATGGCATTGTTTAAATTTTATAAAATGCTAATGATAATAAATTGCGAGAAAGCAGAGACGGTAAACTTTTTTAAAGTGTCGTAAATGTTAACCTAGAAAACAATTAAGACACATTAGTATTGTTTCCATATGAGCCAAACACTGCAATTCGTCTGACAAAATATAAAGTACTCTATTCTTAAATTTGATTATGAACAAATTGTCAACAGTTCAAGTGCGCCAGCAAAGTGCTTTACATCTTAACAAATAGCCACACAAATTGACCTTCCTTACTTTAACCAAACATAAATAAACTAGACAAACCATTAACAGAAGATAAATTTTTTTAATGTTGACAAAATTTTTTTAAAAAATTATAAAAATAATGTTATTTTTAAAATGAATTATTACATTTAAAAAAATAAAATTAATTTAGTTTTGAGCAACAACAAATGTTAAATATTTGACAAAATTTGGCATGCAGTTTTGGCTTCTTGTTTACTGAGTAAACTTTGATTAGCTTATGCAACTATGATATTATATTCCAAAATAATTAAGCGCTTTAAAATATTTAAAATAAATTATACTTGCCAAAATAACTAATTACAAAAATAAATTCTAAAATAATATTTAAAAATATATATTCTAAAAGTGTATATAGATCAATTCTCTGTACATTGTATTTTTTAGAAACAAATTTATTATTAATTAATTCTCTATATATCATATACGCTGATGTGTGTCTAAAATAAAAATAAAAAGTAGAAATGAGTTAGTTAGAAATACAAAGTACAGTACTTTTAACAACAAAAATTTATCCTCTTATTGTTTGGTTTGAGCGGAGAATAAGCGAATAGTGTTTGCGTTGTAGTGATTGCAGAATATATTTCATGTTTTTTCTCCTCTCTATTCACGTATTGTTTCCGCATTTGATTGGATTCCTATTATAGACAATATTTGCATCAATCAAACGAGTGGTAAGTCTTTGTTTGAGTGTATAGTGTATTTGGAACTGGACTCAGAGGACAATAAGTTAGAAGTAGATGTGTTATACACTATGTTTGGCTAAATTCAGCAAATTATCAATTAGGGCAGCGATGGCCAGACCACAGACCAGACCTTCTCTCCCGACCTATAGCTAAACGCATTGTCAGCGATATTAGGAACTGAACAATAGATAGAGTATTGGTTTTCTTCTAATTGATTCGTTATCTTCTTTTTTTATCCGAATCCCAATCCCAATGGTTCTGATGGCTCTTGTGGTGCAATCATCGAATCAACACATTATTATAGTTCTCACACTTCTATACAAATTCAATGATTAAGTGTTTGAACTTAAGTCAATGAAATTAGTTATAAATGGTTTGATTGTAGGCATTGGTGTTTGCAAAAAAATCATCCATTCCCATTCTCTTTCCGGGCCTTTAAATTCGGTTGTTATTCGGGTTTCCATTAGAAAACTGATGAAACGTTTTTCAGAGCAAATCATTTATCTTACTCTACGGCCGACTTCATTGAGATTGCAGTCATTTAGTCTTATATGAGATGTTGTCAAAGACGAGTTCGACGTCGCCCAGACTTCTTGGAGACCATCACTTCTGTTTGGTCTCAAAACCAATAATTGTTTTCAAATCAAACTTTTATTGAATATATATTTCGTAATAAAGTTTGCATTTATGCTAATAAACGCTTAATTATTGTCATAATTGTTATATTTTATATTAATATTTATATAATAATAATCATAAATGCATTACTGTATACATATTGTTAATAAATCAGTAAAATTAAAATTTCTGTACAAAAATGGCAAAGCAAGAATTTATTATAAACAACTCATAGTTAAATATTTCCACCCACCTCAATTTGTATTTAATAATAAATTGCAATTTATTGCTGTTAATCATTTAAATATATGACAGAATTTTGAATTTAATTAAAATATTAAAAATTAATTAAAATTTTGTTAGATATGACAAAACCAATGTTTGGTTATATTAATTGTTTGATACTATTTGTCTTTTAACGCCCACTATGTTTATTAAACAAAATCGACAATTCTACTTTTACCAACGTCATTACATACTTAGTCAAACAAGCGTGAATGTTTGAGATTAGTTTAAACGTGTTTATAATAATTGATTATTTGATTTTTTTTATATCACTATTAGTGGTTATCTATGAATGAAAATGTTTTCAGTTATCGAAACATTCAATTAATTTGAATTTTGTTTAATAGATTCCAATAAGTATTTTAAGATTAGAGAAACAAAAGTATTTTTAATATTTATTATTTGAAATTGTTAATAAGTTATTAATAATAAAATCTTAGCAAAAAAATATATTTATATTATAATTTTTTCAGCAAATTTATTATAAATAAGTTTTTTCTTCAATTTTACTCGTTAACTTGTTTTATCAAAAATATTAAATAATTGAAACAAGCAGAATCAAATGCTTTAGAACAAAATTTAAATTGCTATTTTATACAGTATTGTTAAAATTGAATTTTGGCCGAAGTGTATAAATTTCGGGCGACTGTAAAGTTGAAGAAAATAGCAACAATAATATGAGTATAACAACTGATATTCAATTTGTTAAAACGGATCTGGGTGAAACATCTGCGACACTAATGCAATTCAGTCTTTCGTTTTCTTTGAAACTAAATTTCAAAACTCTTTTAATTAATGCATACAATCTGTTGCGAGTGTTGTGAATTGTTAATACAATTTGTGACCAAGCTCATATATAATGAACTAGTTTAAATTTAATTTAATATTTTAGACTTGTTTTTTTGTTTAGCAAAACAAAAAGTAAATAATATATTAATTTTAAAAATAAGCTTATTGAACTTGATTTTATTTTTGAAATTTTTTTTGTTTATCACAAAATCTTGTAATTATTCTAATTAATTAACTTGCTCAAGTTCTTGAACTCTAATTAAGCAAAATTGATTTTAAATTAGCCTAGAACAATCTTACATATTTACATTGATCATTTTTTCTTTTTTTCACACAAATATTCCGAAGCTATCTGTAAACAGAAATCTATTGATATTTTTTTGTTGTTATTAATGCTTATCTCTGTAATGACTCAATTAAAACAATTATAATTTTTATAAATAAGTAAAAATAGACTTAAAGTCATTGTTTAATTAATTGAACAAATTATTATACAAACAATTTTATCATTTTTAACGCAAAAATAGCTAAAAACACAAAAGAGCGATGTTTTGCACAAATATTTTGCTTGTTTTAACATCCAAAAAATACAGTAAAGTTGCAAAAATCAGATTAAAATACATATAAAATTATATTTGCATTTTGTTGTTGTATTTTAACAGTCTCGCTAATGTTTTTGATAACTAGCGCTATAAGTAATTAAAATTTTGGAAGCATTTAATCTCTCCTTTAATATTTAACCTAAATTTACATGCTAACTTGACATTATTTATACAATTTTTATTTTTAAAAGTTTTAAAGCCACTATTATTTCAGAAATTTTGACTAAAACTTTATAATTTTGACATAAAAGAATAATTAAAGCATTAATAGTATATAATATGTTTATATATCAAATATAATTATGCTTATTTTTTAAATTATTTATTTTTAAAATTTTACTAAAATTTAGCCTAAAATTTATTTTGTGTTAAATTTTAAAAATAAATTTTTAGTTTTTTTTAATCAATTTATACCAGACACGTATTGTGTGGATGCATATTATCATTAGAGCTAGGCAATAACTACAAGTAAAAATTCTATATTTGACGTTAATTTAAATTTAAAATTCAAAATCAAATTCAAATCACTTTCTATATTTGAGTCACGAAACAAATGAATATTTTAAAATTTTTATCTAAATTGCATTTATTTCTATTAAATTAAATTCAAAAAAAAATTTAGCTTCTACAATTTAACTTAAAACAAAATAAACTAATTTTTGTTAAATTGATAAATTGTAATGACATTACAAAATTGAGACAAGAATCATTAGTGTAAAATGACAACCAGGAATAGTTGTAATTGTTCATGTTATATAATTATTTGTCATTAGCATTTTTTTAAACAAACTAATTAAATTTGGTAGAGTAGTTCTGAAAGAAAATGTCATAATTTATAAATTCTAGAATTAAACAACCGAATAAATTGGGTAAACAAAACAAAAATATTTGTTGCAAAAGAACAAAGAACAGAAAATAAAATACAAACACGCTTTATACAATAAAATAAATATTAAGCTTAGCAGTTATTAAAATTATTTTTAACCATAATAATTTATTGCTTTTATTTGCTAAGACATCTAAATAATAATAAATAAAATCTTAAGTCATAGCACTAAAGCATAATTGGATGAAAATGTAAATAATAATAAATTTTATAAAGATTATTTTTACTATAGTATATAACTAGGTTTTGTAAATTAAATTATTTTTCCGGCTGGCAATTATCAATAATACAATAATCCATCAAGAACAATTTGAACTACATAATCAAATTTTAATAAAATTAAAAATTAAATCAAATTAGTATTTCATAAAAATTCAAATCAAACCCAGACCAGACCCAAACAAGCTGTCTATCGTATACTTTGTAGCATGGTTAGACTAAATGACTTTTGAGCTCAGGCTAGTCAGGCCTTCGCTTTTCGAGTGAAATACTATTTATTATTCATGAGTTTAGAAACCATTTATCACATATTCAAAGCCTTTGTTGGCAAAAGTTATCGTTAGTTATATAACATTATGGGTCCACCGATTTTTATACCTGTGCCCACACCATAAATCGTCAATAAAATGCATAAACAACAGACTGTCATAAAAATTCATTTATTAGAAATCAAAACTTACTTTTGCCTAAAATTTATTCAGAAAATAAATATAAATAAAATCCAGAAAAGATAGTCTTCTTCTATGGCATCAATTCAAGGCTTTTTACGCTCAAAGTCTGCCAACAATTAAACTCTCGAAACATATATTGAACTAAAGTTTAAACCAGAGATAGAGAAGAAGAGGGGGGGGGGGTCAGGCAAAAAAACCCTGATTTTAAAAATTTGGATTTACCCTCCTCCCTAGCATTTGGTCCGAGAAAAGATACCCCCTCAACGTTTTGCCGGCCGCCTTCGGGTTTTTTGCCCAAAATTAGGAAATTTTCCCTAAATTGGTGCTAAATCCAGTTACTTTAACTAAATTTAGTTTAAATTCAGTTAAATTAGACCAAATTTTATCGCAAATATATAGGTTTTTTGAGCGTTTTTGGAAAAATCCCTCCCTAATCCGCCCCCTAGATTTTTGGCCAAAATTTTGAAAAAAATCCCTCCCCTGACCGCCCCCTGGATCTGCCGACCTTCTCGATCTCTGCTTTAAACATATTTATAGTTAAATTTTAAAAATCTAGTTTTGTTTTTTTTTATTAAAATAATATAATTGTAATTAATAAAATAAATTTTGCATGATAAAATTATTACTGTTTATCTAACGCAGACAATATTTTTTCAAGATATTAAAATACTGCATCGTAATCTAGTTATTATAATTTTTAAATAAATATAAAGCAATAGTTTATTTGTAAGAAGTTGTTTATTTATCTTTACAAGGTTATTTCTAATTTGTTAAGTATTTTGAAATAGAGTTAATCAAAATGTGTTTTCGGATATATATCCAAATCCGATTAAAGTGGAATATTAAATATTAAATTATTAATATATTTTCTAATCTAAAAAATGCCTTAATATCAAAATAAATATTTTTAAGTTTAAATTTTTTCAAAAATACTAATTAAAATTGAGATGCTAAAAAATGTGTTGAAATAGGAAGCTAAAATAATGTTTATTTTTGGAGACGCCAAGTCTGGCTATTACTATATCTTATTAACATTTTATTTTTAAAAATTAAACATTTTTTAGTTTAAAAAATGTAAAAATTTAAACATCAAACATAATTTGAGATTATTATTCAATGGCTTTTTGACAACTTTTATCAGTTTTTTGACTAAAATGAAAATAAATTTAAACAAATTCTTTCGGTTTGTGTTGTATTTCTGCATAAAAGATGAAAAATAATGTGAATATCAATGGAATGCATGCTTTCAATGGTTTCGATATCCAAATACATTGTCAGAGCTATTGACAGATCATTAGTGATGTTATTCTAAACTATTTGGCCGTCGAATGAAATCAAATATTTCAAAGTCTAAAAATACAGTCGAAAATAACAATAGAGATAATTAGAACGGATTTCTTTCTCTTTATTACTAGCACAATTAGTAATGCCAAATAGAGGCGGAAATACCCTTGGTAGATCTTAATAAATGTATTCAAATGAATTCTACAGTAATTACTACAAAACATAGTAATAAACTTCAATTGAATTAGTGGTTGAAAATACTCGTATTCTTTGAAATATTCTTCAAAATTACTATTAATTTGACGTAAATTACAATTAGAAAAATCTGAATACTTTCCGCATATTTTTCTGTTGAATAGTATTGAACTGTTTATTGGATTATATATACATTAAACTCTTATACAATATAAGTTACATTTAATGATATACAGTAAGGGCTCAGAAATTTAATATTAAATTTTGCAAAACTCGTAGAAATAATGAATTTATTTTTTGTTGGAAAAAGCGACTTGATTAATTGATAAAAGAATGTTTGCAAAAATACTTGTCGTACAGTATATTTCGGAACAATCGACAAACGCTTTATTTAGATTATTTGGTTTACAGTTTCGTAGATAATCGCGATATGAATTGAGACATAAGAAGAGCTGCCGTTTGCGAGCGCGCGCACAGTCAGCTTATCGGCCGACTTAATGATTGTCAACTTTTTATATAATTAATGTATATATTTTGTAAACTACTTTACACTACACTATCTGTTTTGTTCGTTAAGTCTTTTTGAATTAACGTCTTATCGAGTGTTTTAGTTAAGTCTATAGCAAACCAACAAAATGTATGACTATTATACTGTATATGCATTTACTTATAGGTTATTATGGATTCAAAATTGGGTTTAAGTTTAGAATAATTAGTTTATCGTGTTTTCAATTAGCTTAAACACAACTACATCGCGAAAAAGCTTTTTTAGCTTTAATTAAAACACATTTTGAGGTATAAATAGATTTTAAAATCAAACCAAATAAACCAAAATCCTATCGATTCGAATAATTGACTCAATTTTACAGGAATTTAAAATTTAATTTTTTAAGAATTTTAATAACATTTTAAATATTTATTTGTATTGATATTTTACAGTTAGAACGACTGGTTATAAAAAAGATCAGAAGTAAAATTTTATTCTAAAGTAGAATTGCTGAAAATTTTTATAAGAATTAAAAAAAAATTTCTTGCTTATTTTGTTGTTCGTTGTAAAGTTCAATTGACCAAAACTGGGCTATAGTAGCAATAAATTTACTCCATTTCTAAATCTTATGATACGCTGTTATGAATTAAACGAATGTTTATTGAATTAAAGCTTGAATTGAATGACTAGATTACGAGTGAATCTCAATTCACACTCCAATGCCTATCACTGGTAGGCTATCAGTATATCTGTTATTAATAATAACTAAAACTAATTTTATTGATGTTTACAATCGACAGACTCAGGTAGAGATGAGGTAAAGCAAAAATGACTAATATTTGGTACATTATATTAATTTCTTGATCAAAGATATCTTGATCATTTTGCCTCATCTGTTCCGTTTCATCGATTGCAAAACACTATTAATGTTAATCTGATTGAGTGATCGGTTCGTAAGTACTGTATATATCGATTAAAGCGCTTAACCTCTAAATTGAATCGCTTTTCAATAGCAAACTAAAGATCAATTGAATCGGAATTACAATTATTACGAAACGAGAATTTGACGATTGGGCGACAAAGCCATTAGCGAATGATGTATTGTTAGCACAAGTATTGTACTATCAATCACACAAAAAAAAGTTGCCTGGCTCTCTTTTTGGTCGATTCATAACTTTGTTTCGTTATATCATTCGTATGACTAATTCAAAAAAATATAAACAATTTAATTCTCACCCGAATAACTGTCGCGGCTATAGTTCTGGTACTGGAGCAGACAGTCTTCCCTGCTCATCTCCTGTTCCGCTTCCTGGCCCGAGATGTTCACCATTTGATCGTCTGATTTGTCGTTCATTTTTCAAAAGTTTTTTTTGCTTTTGTTTTGTTTGATATTCTTATTCACAAATTCTTACAATAAGTATAATTCACATCAGAAATGAATAGACGAAACGAATCGAAATAATTAATTCAAAATCATAGCTCTGTGTCTCTCAGCCAAAGCCAGAACTCAATTAGTCTTTGATTTTGTTAATATGGGAACCGAACCAAAAGTTTTAGATTTTTTCAGTTCAAATGACAATAATGTGAAACAAAATGTTGAAAAAAAATCATTTTTGAGTCTTCTGTCACAACGAAAACGAAACTCGAGTTTACAGTTAATTAAATATTTTTATGCAAATTAAGACTAAACTAAATGACAGTCTTTTTAATCAAAGAAAAGAAAAACTTTTTTTTTTTCTTTAATAAACTGTTTATATTATAGCAACAGTTTATCGCAAAACCCCTGGATATATAGGGCCGGTATTGAAGTGCCGAAACAGAGAGAGCTCTCAGAGCACAAACACAGTTATCAATGAATATGTGACTGATATTGGAATACAACGAGCAGTACATTCACGAGTCATCCCTTTTTTCCCGATCCGACCGCCTTTCAGATGATAGCGCATGGCTTCGATCGACACTTTCGTTCTCTCAATCTTATCGTTCAATTAAATTAACGATTTTTATCCGATTTTAAGCACAATTTTGATCAATAGAATTAATTTCAATAAAAAGAGTTCTAATCTCTCGCTAAGATCTTAAGCGATGAAAAGCGCTTCGATTTGATGTATATTTAGTTTTATTTCGTCAATATTTTTCAGATCTTTTTTTTCACTAAATCTTCAAAAATTAGAAACTTTTTTATATAAAAAATATTTATTATTCGTTTAGTTTATCAACAATTAATTAGATATTTCGGATTTAAAAATATTTGTTTCATATTCGCATGTTTAAAAAAAGACATAAAATTTTAAATCAATTGCTATTTAAGAACAATTTGTCGATAAAAGTAGTTTTGCTTTAATTTAAATAAATAAATAAAATAAAAAAGCTCTCGAAATAGAGAGCTCAACAATAATAGTGATTAAAATTGGTTTTAAAATTAAATTTGTTTAATAGGACTTAATTAGGGCTAAAATTGATTAAAAATATTACAGATATTTTCAATTGTTTTTTAAAATACTATCACATTATTAAATATTTTATATAAATAATTGTTTTGTTTTGTTTTGTTTGACTGACTTTTTAGAGTCACAACTCTTGGAGTCTCATCAGAGACAACAAAATCAGGAACTCTTGTCTCGAAATTCATTTTTGAGAAATAAACTCAAATTTTAAACTTCGAAAACGTATTTAATGCTTAAGTTTACGGCTCAGTAGTGGCCAATGGGTTTTGGCCGTCAATTGATCTGTAAATCGATTGCAAAATGTCGTCAAAAACTCATTATTAAAGTCGATTTGAATTAAATTAATGAAAAATAAAATGAATTAAATTATGAAAAAAACAGTTCATTTGTGGTCACAATTGGATGGAATCGAATCGAAGTTAGAGCCCATATATGTCTCATCGAACGCATGACATGACATGACATCTAGAGTTCAATTATCTATATTTCCATTTCATTCATTGAATTGCAATTTAATTGTTTAGTTAAATGTCGTCGAAATCGAACACTTAATTTGGTTGAACACGTATTTGGGTGCTCTGTCGGGTGCTGTTCGGTCAAAGGGTGTCCTTATGAAACACCCATCGCTTGTTGGTGTGATCGAAGCTATGGGTCAGCCATTGCTGCTCTAGTATCCAATACCTCTGTTCGCTTAAATGAAGTGGTTTTCCGCGCCTGAAGTCAATAGTAATTCAATTAATAAATCAATAAATTTCGAGTCAATCAAAGACATTAATCAAATGCCTAATAATCGACTAATTAATTACTTGAGATCTCGATCCTCTTCCCCAAAGTCATCCAAATATACCGAACCCCAAACACAGGCCCTCTTTCCTCTGATCACTATTACTGTCGACGAATTACAGGCCAAGTAGACGGCTGTTCCGGCGCCGCATATGTTCGAGTGCTGACAAACAGATTGTTTTAATTAATTAATCGGTTTTTTGATTAACAATTTGAAAAACAATTAATTAAAAACTTACGAAAACCGCTTCCAAACACGACTCCGAACGACAACAGCTCTCTCGCATACAAACCAAAGTTCCGCAAATCAGACAAATCGACGGATCTTTCGGTACTTTATTACAGACTCTGCACTGTCTTTGATGGAAAAACATGAACAGCTGGTCATAAATCGGCGGTAATCTCAGTAGTGATGGCCTCTTCAGAACCAGCGGTGAATTTCTCAAAAGTTTCTGTTCGAACAAAACAAAAACCAAAACCAATGGTTAAAAATTGGGATTAAAATTAATTGTTTAGTCCTTACTCGCGCTCCTATTACTGATTTTGTGGCAAAATTGATGTACTCCTGACACCAGGTCTGCACTAACTGTTTCGGCTCATCACAGGTCCAGTTCAGACATTTAGTAATTGAGTTATCGTTAATCAAATCGTTTGTATTATTCACAGACAATGAGCCCAAACATAGAAATTGAACCAAAGTATTGAACTCTTCGTTAATATTATCACTTAATGTGGGAAATGGTTCTGAATAGAGATGATGGGACAGCATAGCCGCCAAGCGTAGGAAAGGTAGGCACGTGTTGATTATTCCGAGTATAAGCTCGGAGTTCGACCAAAACTTATTCTTCTATTAAATGCAATCAAATTAAACAATAATTGACGCAAATTATCGAAATAAGAACTCACAAAAAGGTGAACCTCTTCATCGATATCGGTGTAAAGCGAACTGTGTTCTAAGTTATCGACAATATAGCCTAATATTGTCATCAAATCATCGAAATCCGTCATATTATTGGCACTACTCTTAAGTGATAGCTCTTTCATCTCAATTCGTTGATTACCGATCATTAAACACGAGAATTGAGCCAAACATTGAATAAATTTTAAGTTTAATAAAGTTTGCACTACTGTTGTGAAATAGGCTATCATTTAGAGAATAAAAAGATTAAAATTAAGTTTTTTAACCCAAAGCATAAACCCAAAGCATTAACAAACCTTTGTCTACATTGAGAGGCAATGCATAAAATATTTGTATCAAAAGAGCGGAAACGTCTTTAAGAAAAATCGGAACTTCCTTCTCAATAGTGGTTAGACTCAAGTTATTGCCCTCGAGTGTCAAACCCGTCAATTGAGACCAGAGATTGTCATAAGGGGTTGAGATGACGACCTTTGCATTCAATGCCAGCACATGGAACAAAGGCACTACAGTCGCAATGAACGCAAATTTTCAATAAGTTCGACACAATATTAGAATAATTATTTTGAAAATTAAAATATATGCAAAAACAATCTAAGTCAATCTAAGATAGCAATCGTCTAACCCACATAAAAGTGCAATTCCAATTTTCGAAATTGCCTAAATTAGTTAATTAGAACAGGGTTAATTTTATCAAATTATTCAAAAATGTACCTTAATCAAATTGATTATCGAAATTATACTAATTAATAGTTAAACGTTAATTGACAAAAAATGTTTCTAATTAAGTCTAATTTTTTCTCTAATCATAAATTTGATAAAAATAATCAGTTTCTCGCCTAAAAAATACTGTAATAGAAAACATTACTGACCGAAACAGGGCTTTTTGGCGCCGCAGGGGTTGGCTTTGCTTTTTTTAATGAGTAATTCCGATTCCAAATTGGTTCTGGCAATTGAACAGAGGAACAGAAATAGGCTCTGTTGGCTCGGAGACACTCGAATGTTCCTATATTGAGGACCGGTTGCTTTGGTCAGGTCTTCAATTGCATTGCCCAGCAGTTTGAGAAACTCCTGGTCCGGATGCGAGACATTCGACAAGAGATCAAATATTTCAATTGCAACCGCATTGATGTCATTGGGCCGACACTTGACAACTGCCCCAATTTCACCCATACTTGGGTTGATTGGCAGAACACTGTTAGCCATTTGACGACAGAGTGGACAGGAGTACTCTCCCTGTTCTATACCAAACCGGGTTTGGATCTGTTGTACGCCTCGAAGTGATTGCATATAAGACTTATGACAATCGATGTGCAGATAATGGCCGCAGGACTGGACGTGAACGCCGCCGACCCAACCGATGTTGAATGAGTTGAGCCAAGAGTTCTTATCGAAGTATCGGTCGAACTCATCGATCCGGTCTTCCATCAATTTGGCCAATGTTTGCAAGTTTTGTAAACACATCACCTCTTCCTCAGAGTTCGGAACTTTTAATTTGGCGCAACTGCTGTCCGAAGCGGTCGAATGACCCAAAACACTGGTCGACTGCAACAGCACAACCTGTCCGAACAGTTTGCCATTAGATGTGGGCCCACTCTGGCCACAGATAACGCACTCGTATTCTTTCGACTGCAGGAACGAAGACATGGAATCACTGGTCGAGAAATTCGATGATTGGAACGACTGTTCGGTCGAATCATTCGAATTGATCTCTTGTTCGATGTTTTTCATAAAAGCCTTTTGTTTGGACGCAAACTCAGCCATTAGTTTCTGTTGACGTTCCCGAGCCCTACGTCTGCGCTCTTCGCGATCTAATTCATCACTTTTAGGCGAACCGTTGCCACGATTTTGATTATCGGACGACTGTTTCGCCCAAATTCTGTTCCGAATCTCATTAATGATTTCTTCGCCGTTTATATTCAATTGAATGAATTGGTTTAGTAATTGTTCGATGAAAAAGGGTCCGTCGCCTATACGACTGTCCACTAATTGATCACTTTTTGTCGGTTTATATGAATCAGGTTTTCCACTCAGTTTCGAATGAAGTCTTATTAACAACGAAATGATTGTCTCATTAATTGGAAGTACAGTTCCGGAAGAGGGCGGAAGTGCTTTCATTAGTTCACTAACAACTAAGTGAGGGTTTGGACGACTTGGAGTCGAACTCAACTCCATTTGTTTGGTGTGATTGTCGGAATCAAAGACTCTTCCCTGTCGTCGACGACTCATCAAAAGCATTCTCTGATCCGTCGGCCGAACCGGTCGTAGTCTATGACTGCGCGACCGAAGTCTCGCCGGTCCGGCAGAAGAGGCAACAACTGATAGCTCTTCGTTTGTGACTACAGTTGCGTCAATGCTATCACTGCTGACAAGCGATGGCCGGGAAGTCAAGTAATTTTGGTTTTGCCGAGAGTTCGATGGATTGTGAGCTAATGGTGTACTTCGAGATAAATTCGATATATTGGTCGCCATTTGGCGGTTCTCTAAGTTCAACAAAACTAGAGCCGAAGACACGTTGTTTGAAGTGTTCGGCGCCGGCAGTAATGCCAGAGGCACTGATACAGTAGGCAATTGTGGTCTTTGTACTGAAGACTCTAAACTACGGGCCTCACCGGCCTCACTAGTAGCGGGACTGTGCACTTCGTACGGCTGTTCGTCTTCATCGCTCATATACTCGTCCTCTTCGGGACTGTCAGACGACTCTTCGTCGACTTCCATCTCTTCGACTGCGCCTTCCATTGAAGAACGCCTTTCCGAGAGCTTTACGTTTTTGACTGGAGTTATAAGACTAGACATAATCCAATTCGAGGCAAACCATTCGCTGAAGTTTAGGTCATTTACTTCATTAGGAATCGTAAAATTGGACGAATCGGTGGCGGAGGAAACGGGAGACGGAAACCTAATCGCCATATCTAACAGATAGACCGTCAGCGCTAATATTTGGTCAGGAATTTCATGGCAATAGACGGCCTTTAAGTGGCAAAAACCAATAGTTCTTATTTAAGGTTCAAATAACAGTTAATTATATTTATATCGAAATTAATGCTCACTTTATATAAAATCGAAAACACAATTCCGTGCAATACTTTGCTGTGAAGTAGTTTTCTCGGGTCAACAAACTTATTGCTGTCGACCGGCGGCGGGATATGGAACGGAGGCCACGGCTGGGTTGTCGACTTGAATTTACCGCTTTGTCGAGCGCTATAAAACAATTATAACATTTGATAACAATTATAATTAACATTTATAGCAATTCGAATATTCAAAGCCAACTAACAATTGTGCGAATCTATCCATCGATGACTGATAGTCTCGTCTGTGAACCGCTCGTAACAGCACATGAATCGGGTCGTACTCATTGATCCAGATCTCTGCCTTCGGATAGAACTGTCCCTGGACTGTGTCATTGCCAAAATATTATTGTTTTAATTAATCAAGATATTTTCTAGCTAAAAGTCTCGGGCACATACCTAAACTACCCCCGACCTCAACATTAGGTGACTTGAATTCGGCAATTCTGGTGAGAGTCGATTCAAAGTACGGGTTCTGTGAGGACTGGTTTCCGCCCTTTTCGGGCAACAGATCCAAGAGTTGGGAATGAGTTTTGTCGCCCATAGCCAACAGTGCGACCATCTCTTTGCGGGTCACCTGTTCTTCAGTCATTCCCAGATTGTTGTGGACTGAGAGGAGAGTAGCGATGTGTGTGAGCGCCGACTCAAGCATTGGCATAATTTGTTCCGATTCTAAGAATCCTTTATAAAGACTAATGTCGGTTATAGACAATGAAAGACAATCCCAAACGTGAAACCTATTTGAGAGTTAAGTTCGATTCAAACTATTGCCACAATCGCCACAATAGATATGAGTGAATGAATGACAACCTTTCAAATACTGTTTGTATAAACCAATCGGAATCGACATGAGTGGCCACTTGTTGTATGAGAAACAGATCTGAGTCGACCATTGAGTTACAAAAGTGGCACTGAATGTATGTCATCGCTTGACCTTTAATTTGCAAACCGTTTCGGACCTGAAATTTAAACATAAATACAAATTTAAAATTGTTTTTAAGTCAAAAAATATTAATTAAAATCTGAAATCAAACCCAAAGTCCACAAAGAATTTCATAAAACGAGACCAAAGTCTGCAACGGATGCGCTAATAGTTGTTTGAGTAGCTCTTCATTCGGAAGAATCTCTTCGAGTGACACGTTTTGAGCGCTAACCGCGTGCTGAACGAACACTGAGAAGTACCGGTGCAGTGGTATGTGAAAAGTTGACTGCATTGGGTTCGGGACGGCGTCCCTATCGAACGCAATCAACTCAAACCAGGTCTCCAACCAATGCATTACGTGTTTTATGATTTGTATCGATTGTTCCGCAGATTCCTTACAATTAAACAATAAAATTAAACCAAAATTCAAAATCAAATGTTTGGCCAAAAACTACCGAATCCTTCAAATGGCAGATCAATGTCCACATCGGTGTCGCACATATCTCTAGTTCGGCAGAAAATGCCGAATAATAAGCGTTATTCTCATACTCGAGATGTTCGTTGAGCTCGCGTTGGTTCAGATTCATGCCCTGGAAGGCCATAATCAACTCGAGCCAAAAGTCCAGAAGCGCGCAGTCATTCATAAACATTTGCGCGACTGGTCTGTGCGTCAAAACATTGTTCAGATCACTAACAATAGGCCAATACCAGTGCTCTTTCAGTATTTGGTGATCACATCGCACCACATTGTGAGCATTTTTCTTCGGGTCTTGCATTGGGTTCGACATCAATATACCGGAGATGTCGTCCTCATCGGCACTGCCTTCGATCGGATACTTCAGACTAATAACAATAACGTAAAGTAATTGCGTTTTTTGGCACAACTTAGTGGCCAAGTCTTCATTGCTGAACAACTGAACGCTCACGTGAACCACACAATTCGACAGAAGGTCGTGCATATTGTCTTTCCTAGAGTTTCGGTCACTAGACCGGGACTGGCATAACATTATACTGATACGACTATAGTGGTGCACAAATGTCTCCCCAAATGCACTCTAAAACAATATAAAAACAAAATATTTTCAAAATAATTAAAGTATTCAAATTTTTTTTTATTGGATTTAACGCAAAAATCAGAGCAAATATGAGCCAATCCGTACAAACCTTATATCTCTCGTCCGGCAACATATTTAATAGAAAACAAACCAATTTTTGTGGAAATTCGTAAACAATAGTCCAAAATAACAACTCTTCTAAAAATGTTTTATGGATTAACTCGTTTTGAAACGAAATTATATCTAAATTTTTGCATTAAAATGTAATCAATTAGATATTAAAAAATAATAACAAAAACAAAACTACAATTACCAGAAACTAATTTAAACTCATCCGAATCGATAGGTATCTTAAAGTGAGCCATCAGACACCGGGCGCTGTTATAATTGCCGATTCGCTGCTGAATCACTTCAGCTATTTCTGTATCACTACTATCGCAGGCTTTGGGCAAAAAAACAAAAAATAAAATACAAAAAATTGCACAAAAAGTGCACAAAAATTGCAAAATAATTGCAATAATTGCAACCACAGACAAACAGCAAAATTCGTGCAAAAATACATTTTTAAAAACATAAAACTAATCATTAATTGCAAAATAAAAACAAACAAAAAGCGCAAAAAAGTTCAAAATAAACCCACCGTTTGCTAGACTAGAATACGAATGTTGATCAGTTAGTGCATCACTCAATACCCCTCTCATAGCGGCGCCCATTTCGGTCAGTTTCAACAGTAAGGTCTTTATGTAAACGTCCGCCTCTTCTATAGCTGTCGTACAAAAACAAATTCATTAATAAATTCCAAATTAAAAATAAAAAACTTATTTATAGTTAAAGAAGAGGACTGAGGGTAGGATGGATTTCAAGGCTATAACCATCAGAACAGGTGTTCGATGTAAAGAGTAATATAAGAATTTGATATTACATTGAATACATTTTTGCCTAATATTTCGAACGCATACTAACCGTCGATATTGTTTTTACGCAAATGCAGAATCAATCGATGTATAACCCGAGGCATTATGGCTTTGGCCACACATAACAGGTCGGCCGGAGCTACGGGTATATCGAAATGTGCTTTCGAGCCGTGATATACACAGAATCCCTGTTCCTATCGGTTGCATAAATTCGAGAAAAGCATTCGAAATACAATTAGATATAGTATTATAGATATGCATGTTGTGCATGTTAGTTTCAATTAATTTGTCTATATAGCCTAACTTTGCGTTTAACCACAATTAATTACAACATTACAGTTTAAAATTACAATCATTTTATTGTTTACATAAAAAAGTTTCAAAGACATAGATCACAAACAAAATTTGAAACTTTTTATATAAACAATAAAATATTCAAATACTAAACTGTATTTCCGATTTGACTTCGTTTTCATCGCAATTACAACTCATTCCTGTGCCTCAATTCCAAAGACTAATCATTTAAATCTAACTTAAACTAAACTACAATTAAACTGATGGCAATTGTAACCACCAATCAGTCAGTTTGAATTAGTTGTGATTAAACGCAAATTAATTAATTAGACGTAAATCGCAATTCGATGCGAACCTTCATAACCGAGTCGTCGCCACAATCACAGGCACCGCCCGCGAGGCTCCGGAACATATTAAAGTCGTGGCCGATATGATTGCCCTTTTTGAAGCAGTCGGCGCATAAGGACATACAGGGAGAGACACCACAGGTTCGGCACCGATAGGCCACAAAGTTTGCGGTCCAGACGAGCCCGCATTTGGTCGCGTTGTCGTAGCGCTTCACTAAACACATCCAATCATTAGATTTTATTTTTTCAATAAATACTAATTAACACAAATCACAGTTCGGCCACAAATCCAATCAATATCTAAACAATCGATTCGATTACGTATTGAAAAGCTTTTAAAATATTATGTTTTTTAATAAAATACTCAAATACTGACCAATAGTTTAGACCTAATCAACACTTATTATATAAACAAAATATACATTAAATTCAATAAAACTTTGAACTGAATTAAGAGTAAATTTTAATATTTAAGAAATCAATTAAAACAATAATCAATAAACAGTTGACTGACCGTCGAGTGCGAACTCCTCGGGCGACTGTCCGCCGGCTATAATCCAATTGATCCAATCAATGGTATCCCAATCGGCAATGGATTTGCGGACATCGAAGAGAACGGAACTGATTTGTGGCAACAGATGAGGCGAAGCCCGAGACAGACATTCATTCCTGAGCAGCGCAGGAATGTTTCGCTTGCCTTTCCTCAGGATCTGTTCGGCGCTAATGCTGTCCTGAGCTAACTGTGCCATTGGCTTGACAGCCGTGGTGTCCGGAATCGGAATCAGTGGTTCAAGTGTAGAAAAGACATAAAAAGAATCCGTTTTTGTGGCGTAAGTCGTATTGCAATCTATAAACAAAACGACGACATTATCTGCACTCAAATACACAAAACACTAAACACTCTATTCTCTCAATTAGTTTTCAACCAATAATTATGTTCTAATATTTGCACTCAATTTGCATTCAGAAGCGAATCAAACATTTTTTTACGTTTTTTACGTTTAGGAGCAAAAGCTGCAAAAATTGAGTCTAACTTTTCAGTGCATTTAAATGACAATAAGAGTTGAAAATTAAATATTTATTTCTCAATAAAATTAGTGTTTATTTAAAGTGATATTTATTTTTAAATGACATCTAAATGCGAATCAAAACTGAAATAAATAAACAAATAAATGAGAAATCGTTTGCAAACAAAATCAAACGTAACGTAAATATTAGTGCAGTTTGTGTTTGAGAACCGAAAATCATATGTTTTTCTCCCAATTGTATCGATTGTTGTGAATGAGAGAGAAACTGAATGACTGAATGTGAGCTCCGATTGCAGCGACGGTATGTGCACTCGTGTTGACAGTGTCTGCACTTCTGGCGCTGTTTGAGGCCAACACTTGTTCAGCAAATAATTTAGTGTCAAATCCCGATCTGATAACACATTTTTGTTTAACGACTTATCTGTTTATTCAATACTTCAATACTGTTTGTGATTTGCTTTTGGCGGACAATACGATATCAATATGTTTGACGCGATCTTCAATTTGTCGACTCTTCTCGCCATCACTTCTCTCTTCAGACTCTCCGCTCAGTTGTTTCCAACCGTACGAACGCAACAATTAAGTAATTATTTTATTTTGTTTTTAGCAATTGACTTAAGTCATCGATAAATGTTTTGTTTGAATTTAATTTGTTTTTATGTGCAATAAATAAGTCCTCAAATTTTTTAAATCTTATATTTGACCGAAAGGTTGATAATCAGCTGATAGTCCAGAGCTTGTAGTTATTGATTGGTCACTAATTTAGACGTATTTTAATTATAATTTATTATTAACGAAAATACTTATTATTTAATAAGACTAAACATATTTTTAAAATCATTTACGGATTGATTAAATTTAATCGAAAATAAACAAAAATCTTAACAAAATATTTGTGATTATATCTGAATATAAAATGTTTGTCAAATGTTTGGCTAATTTTCAATTGGAATTGGTTTAGACAACTCATCAAACGAGACGTGGAGTTGCGAACAATTGGACTTCTGTTCGGATCAGCTCGGCTTCGAAGCGATCCAGTGGTTGCACCGGCAGCTCGACGATGACGCCAATGGCAATGTCGACGTCTCCGAGAGTGATGAGGTTTGCCTCTAAACACGTTTTACTTTTATACCCTTCCCTCTCCCGTTGCCGCGCATTACTGGCCATTAAGTTATTGTGTTTTTAATTGGCGATTGTTTTGCATGAAATTGATTTAAATATAAAATATATTTTTTGTTGCATTTATTACTAATTTTTTGCTATAGTTTTTATGTATAAAATTTCAATGAAATACATATGAAATATAAATTCAGGGCTGAATTAGCTGTCATTTGTACTATAATTATATATTTATTTGATTTATTGCCTAATATTTTATTGATTTGATTTGATTTGTAAAATATATTTTTGATATTTGGTATAAATTTTTAAAATTTTATTTTGAAAACTGACCTCTAATTTAAATTTAGCCATTACTGGAATTTTTATATCTTTTATGTAATACTTATTTCCATTTAATTCTTGAGAGAATTAAGTCATAAATCATTGTCATTATTATCAACAAAACTGTCATTAGTTATCAGTATTAGATATAGACAATTGAATTGAATTAATTTTGTTAACACATTGTTAGCAAAAACAAAATTTCTATATAATTCAATAATATTAACACTTATATCAAAGCTCTTTATCCTTCAAAATCCTGTGCACTCGTCGTATTATATCAAATGTTTAGTCACTCGACACTCGCCGCACATTTATCTAAACTTCTCTATATGTCAGCCAATATTTCAAGTTTGCATAACTTGTAATGAAAGCAAATATTTTACTTAAGATTTTAGGATTTTTTTTTCTATTTTGAATTCTCATATAATTGAAATTCCTTATGAAATCTTGTTTACAAATTCTTGCCAATCACTCGTTGGGTCACTTGAATTCGTACACTAAATATTTAAAACTTTAATTTTTAATATAATTTTTAACTTTTTTTTAACTAAATGCTCTCAATTTGATTGACAATGAGTTTTGTAATTTATTAGAAATGATTTTTGTTGTCGTTTTTAACTGGAATCAGGTTTTTAGACAGAAATGTAGTAATGATTTTGTGTGTGATTCTAATGAATGGTTTAAATGTAATTAAGTTTCTTAGAGACGAATTGAAATACGAAAACGGATACGAAAGACAAAAAGCATTTCACGGAAATGACAAACAGATTACTGTCGATGAGCTCTGGAAGTCGTGGAAGGCTTCGGCGGTCCGGAACTGGACGGTCGAGGAGACTGTCGAATGGCTGTGCGATAGTGTCGAGTTACCACAATATGTCGAACAGTTTCAGCACAATGCTGTTGACGGCCTGGCGCTGCCCAGGTATGCATTCATATCAATTAGGCATACTTTTAGCTAAAATAAAGTTTAATATTATTTAACCATTTATTTAAGACTCGCCGCAAACACCCAATTCATTACAATATTAGGCATTAATAATCCAATACATAAACAAAAACTGGCCCTAAAGGCCATGGATGTAGTGCTATTCGGTGCGCCCAAACACTACAACTATATAAAAGACGGTTTACTTGTCTTCTCTCTGGTCATAGCGATCGGCGGCTGTTGGTTCGCATACGTGCAGAACAAGTACTCAAAAGCACATCTCAAGAAAATGATGAAAGATATGGATTCGCTCCAGAAGGCTGAGGAACAGCTGATGGGTTTGCAGAGAGAACTCGACCGAACCCGAGAGGAACAGCAGAATGTCGTCAAAGAAAAAGTCAATTTAGAGAAAAAACTTAAAGAAAATGAATCTCAAATTGAAAGGTCGGCCTCTTATACCGGCCTAACAGATCTGTCCCGCATTAGTGAACTCGAAGATGAGCTCAGCCGCACCCGAGAAGAGTTGAAAAGAGCTCAAAACGCGTCTTCCGGGCGTTGGTCAGCGCCTCAATCGCTACAGTATTGGTTGCAACTGACGCACGAACTCGAGATTCGGACTTATAATACGAAGAAAAACGCTGCAGAACTGCAGTTATATGCGGCCAAAGAGGGGGTAAATTAATGTTTAATTAATTTGATGTTTGCATACAATTTGAAATACTAATTGCATAACATGTACTCTCTATAGTGCGATAAACTGCGCAAAAAGCGGTCGACTCTATTGGGTGCTTTCCGAGTGGCCCATGGCAATTCTATTGACGACGTCGACAATCGTATACTCGGAGCGAAGGCAGCGCTGTCTGAGGTGACCAAAGACCTCCAGGAAAGGCTGCATCGCTGGCGTCAGGTCGAGACGTATTGCGGTTTTCCGATTATACATAACCCCGGAATGGCTTATCTCGAATCAGTATTATATGGTTCTCCAGTCAACGGATCCGGGTCTGGATCGGTGCCAATGGTGGGTATGTCTCGCGCCGGCAGTGAAAACACTATTATGGACGACGACTCTCTGCATCTTTCGGGTCAGTCACTCGAGTCTTGAGATAATTTTGTTTTGTTTTTTTGATTGCAATGATTGCATCGCTGTTTAAATTTCAAGTTATATGACTTACAGTATATTTTGCTAATTATCATTAGTCACAAACGCTTTCACTAATCTTTATTAGTAATCCGATTGTTAGTTGTTTTGAGATTATTTTTAAAGATTAGTTTTGCAGCTATTTATACACTTTTTTGTTATAAAAACTGTAAAGTTTTGATTTGTTTTTCTCTTCTCATCGTTTTTATTATTTATTCGCATTTCTAATCTGAAAACTCATTTAAATTTCAGTTGTGTTTCGTCTAAATGACTAATAAGTGTGAAATTGTATTTAATTTTAGAAATAATCTAATAGTTCTAATAATAATCTGTTTGACATTCAATCGGTATATTTTTGACACAAATCCAAAAAATTTTAAACATTTCTCTATTTCCGGCTAATTAGGATCTGTTGCGAACGTATCTATCGCTGGCTTTGGTTTGCATTCTTCTTACGATAAGACGTCTTTGCTTTCGATTAATCTCAATAATACGCACCGGAAGGTATGGATTTGGAAATGTAATTAATTTTTCATTCAAATAATTGTATTCTTATTATTGATTTCAAAAGCATTCGAATGGAACGGTTCGTTCGACAAACAGTGCTCTTCAGTCGTCAGAGGATGAGTTCGAAGAAGAAGATGTTGTTTATGATTCACCCATTCGGTTGAACTTCTCATCACCAATGGATTATAGGTCTGTGCAGTTGGCGTTAATTTAGTTTTGATCCGATTTAATGTTTTCCCCATATTTTCAGTTCAAATAAAGACATTTTGAAGCCTTTGACTACAATTGAGTCGAAGCGTTCAAAAATGGTAAAGAGTTTTAGTGAAGATCAAGACTTGAGTCTTAAATATGATAAACCGGTGCAAAACGATTTGTGTCACTCGGAATCATGTTCTGATTTACAGACTTGTGGGTCGATTGGGTCCAATAGTACTGTTATGGAAAGTACGACCAGTTCCGCCAGTGATAGTCCGAACGCATCGCTTACTCGAAGCGAGAAATTGGTTTCAAATGTGTCTCAAAATCAAGTCCTTAAGTCAGTGGACGTCGAATCCGAAACCGCTTCCAATGATTCGAATTCTGTTAAAGATTTCGATCAAAAGAGTTCTTCGACTGAAAAGAAGAGATCGTTTTTCGGGTTAAGAAAACGAAAAAATTCCAAACATTCGTGAGTTTCGTAAACTTGAAACTAAGACATTTCTACAAAAATAGTGATACAAATTGTTTTATCGCTCAAATGTATGTATAAAACATTTATTTTTATTGCAAACTATAATTGGAATTTAGTTAAATTTAAAGAGTTAAAGAGTTTCATGCTAATTTAAGTTATTAACTTGTTTTTTATGTTTTTATTCAAAAAACAATTGAATAATTGGTTTATTTGAGCCTTTTTTTTAATTAGTATTTAATTATTCTTTAATTTTAGTTTTGTTTTTCTCTTTGAATTGTTATTTTTGTTTTAATTCAACTGTGATTTCTAGACTTGATATTAGTTTTAAGCGGTTTTTGATAAAAACTGTTTTTCAATGTCTATCTATTTAATGGTATTTCAATCAAAATATTTTTGAATTTATTTAAAACACTTTTTCTCTCATTGACTGAAAGATTGAATATTTTATATAACTTTTGATTTTTTTTTCGAACTATTATTTCTATGATTTGTTTTTATTGTCTTAAAAAAGTTTTCTTAATATCTCTTCCATTGAAACTTCCATTTGATTACATTTTTTCTTATTTAAGCTGAAAATAATTCATTAGACGAATAGTTCGAATTGTATTTCTCTCTAATCTCTGAGACTTTTTATTATTAAATAATTTATTGTTTGAATAATTTTCGTAACTTTTATTCCTAACATAAACTGCACGCAAATGAAAAATGGATTCAATTTCTGATAATTAATTGTGCCTTAATTTAATATATGCATCGAATTAGCTGTTATGGCACCGGTAGAACATCTAGACATTTACAATACAATAGAATACAATATAATAGGACTGTTATATAAAATTACCTTTGATGAAAATTACCATGCATAAAAGTTTTTGAAAAAATTTAAGCAATAATTAACTTATAATAAAGCATAAAAACAAATGTATTAATTAACGAATGAGTATTCAATTAAATTGTAAAAATTCGTTTCTGTTATATGTCATTTTTATTAAATAATAAGTATTTTTAAAATTTTTTGTCTTATTTTTTCCTCAAGCTGCTTTTTACAAAACATAAATTTTGATTAGTTTTGCAATTAAAGTATAGTAATTGAGATTTGATTTAGTGTTTGGGAAGTCTTGAATGGCTTTTGTTTTTATTTTTGTTAACAATTAATATATTATGCCTTTTCACACACAGTCTGAGACTTATGAAATATTATGTAAATCTTTTTGTCTTTAATTACCACTAAATCATTGTTCGCTTTATGGACTCAAACAAAGACTAACGAACTTAAGACTAAAAGCTTTTCTGTTGTGAATTTGGAACAGATTCAGAATTTAAAAATAAATCGAAATAATTAGCCAATCGGTTAAACTTTGCTTTTTTTCGATACAATTATTTTTTTTATTAAATGGATTTTAAAATAAATAATTGGACTTTAATTAGGAATAAACAAAGACTTATGAAATTCGACTAATTGGAGAAATAAATATTTATATTTATTTTGAAATCAGATTTGTATGCAATTGGCTTAGAATTTCAATTTCACTTCTAATCACTCGACTATAAACTGCAGCTCTTTTTGACTACATTTTCATTCGAACGGTTAGTTTATCTTTTAGCCCAATTAGCAAAAGAACGGATGGGTTGTCTTGTTAATTGTTTTGCTCATGCTAATTGTTTGTTCTAACTACCTGTCCGGCATTCGAGGTTTGATAGATTTATTGATGACATAAATTGTACATTTATTATGAAAATCTAATCTTATGTCACATCTGTATGTAATTGAGTTATGAAAAAGATTTATGAAAATTGGTTACAAGTCAATAGACTTTCGAAATAAATAATTAGCAATTTTAGGCTTTTTTTCATATAATAACTGCACATATCTATGAAAATAAAGATTTGAGAAATGATTTAATAGTTCTTTTTGTTTCCATTTCTATTATATTTTCGATTTCAATCATATTATCTATAGTTTTATTGCATATTTTAATACACTCTTAAAGGTATTCTAATCTTTTAATTCACACTTTTCTATCAATAATCGTTTTTCGTGATATAGTTTTTGCGAAAAAAAATAGTCAATTATTTATTTGTATTGATGTGCGTAGGCTTACCTGCGTTTAGATCGAGCTGGAGCAGTTTGAGTGCTGTGAAATTAATTTATTTGTTCATAAATTTAATTTGGGTTATTTTTTTCACTGGAAGTAAACCTAGTTACCTAGTTCACATATAAAATATTTGACATTGGCGTTAGTTATAAAAATTTACTAAAATTAACAGGAAAAAATATTGTAGAAATTAGAACGACAAATTAACAATCATAAATTGTTTTAATTTTGTTTTGCTTAGTATATCATGGTTAAATAATATAAAAATATAACAAGGCCTTACAAATATTGAGCTAGGTGCAAACTAACGGGTTAAAATTAATGGTCTTATTTGGTTTTGTTAGGCTTACGCCTACTATGTTGAGAGTCACATATTCCAGGCCCGAGTGCACCCGTATTTAGTAGTGTTATTGACAGTCGCGCGAAAATAGCAGTTAATCATAATCTTAAGGAACGGTTCGATGAGTTTTCTCATTAGTCATTCGGAACCGAGTTATGCCTTTAAATAAAATTATTCATAACTTTTTATACTAACAGTCTGTTTGTCGCACAGCATATGAATTATAATTTGGTTTTTCGGGGATTCAGTCAAACGGTAGCTCCAAATATGCGAAACACTATTTACTTTAAGCAAACATTTTTCGAAATATGTTTTTCTCGAATGACTTTCTGAAAGTCGACTTTTATTAGTTTTTCGATCAATAAATAAAATTTTCGTAAAAGTAATGAAAGTGTTTAACAAAATCACTTAACGCCAAGATTTCGGACTTCGAGAATCATGTCTTCAATGGTTCTGTCGTTTTTGCTCTTAGTCTTATATGTCGTGATCTCAATAATGGCATCTCTGGTGCCGTCGACTCTACTCATGATTTTGCGAATGAGGAGAAAAAAGAGTGAATCGCATGAAAACGATGCGAACGGAACCGATAGTGTGATTCCGAACGTAATCATTGAGTTCTTACGTTCGTTCGATTGCGGACTACTGTTGGCGACGCTATTCCTCCATTTGATCCCATATTCCCGCAAATGCTTTGAACTCTTCTTCTTACAAATGAGTGCCACAAGTGTTAAGAGTTTAGTATTGATTCGAACGGATTTCATCGGTAACTACGAGTATAAGGGAATACCATTCGTCGAACTCATGATCTGTTTGTCGTTCTTCGGACTCTATTTCAGCGAAGAGTTCATTCAGACGTGTCTTAAGTACCGAAAATATTATTGGTTTAGTAATGAGAGCTTAATCTTTTGTAACCAAATATCGGACTTCGAGTCTCTTGACTATCGACTCAATAAGACCAGACATTACTTGATTACATGCAGTCGGAAGACCTCTGCAGTCACTTCGTTCGCCAATACCTGTTCGACCAACAAGTCTTCGGACAATACGAACCCGAAGGTTCAGTTTGAGCACAAAGAGGAGCAAAAGGATTCGCTCGAAATTTTAAGCGTTCCCTTCAATTCCCTTCAGTCCTCTTCACTCCAGAGCGAGTCCTCACAACTGCCCTCTTATTGGAAAACCAATTACGGCAGTAATGGTTTGAAAATATATTTACCGCAACTAACTTCAGTCAATTGCCTTCCGGTGCTTACAATACTCGAAGGAGTGGTCATCTCATCTCAAGAGACAATTGAAATGTTATTATTGATATTTGTAGTGCTTTTGTTTCACAAAATAGTTATCGCTTTTGTAATTAGTTGTGAAATATATGAGAGAACAGAGTCTAAAATAATGCCCATCTCGACCATTATGTCCTTTTCCCTTCTGCCGGCGCTCGGCTTTCTCATTGTAATTGTTTTAAATAATTTTCTATTCATTGAATCGGTTGAGAAACGGATTTCGGCTATGGTTTTGAGTGTCATATCATCCGCGAGTTTATTGCATATAATTCTAATTAATGTCCGAAACAATTATATGCAGTTCCTGTTGCCGAACAAGAATGGCATTGTCCAGTACTTCACTATGTATTCCGGCTTTATTGCAATTCTCGGCTGCACTGCTTTTATCAATTCAAAAACTTAATTCATTTGTTGTTTGCTGATTTGTATTACTGTATAATATTTTGTTGTTATTATCATATGTAAAATAATTCACATTATAAATATTTTTATATAGTTTATATGTAAAGTTTATTCTTATTATACAAAATAATTATAAATTTATATATTTTTTGTTATATTATATGTATATGTATTATATGTAATATATATTATATTATTGGTATATATATTAAGAATAATTAAATTTGTGTCAAATGTAAAGATTGTATATTTTAAAAAGTTATTAAATAAAATTAAATTAAAATCTAATTTTGCAAATGTTTACAGAATATATTTTAAAATAATAATTATTATTATTTTATTATAAATATGGTTTTAATTATTAATTTCGAAAAATAATTATAAGTTTTAATGATAATTGAAATAATAAATCATAGTTTGTGTCAAAAATAGATATTCAAAACATAGTAAAAACGAATTTAATTGCATTGGAGTTAATGATTAGTAATTAAAGCATAGCTTTCAAACCAAAAATATTTACCAACTTTTCGATCTATGTTTGAGTTAAAGACACGATTGTCGGACAAATCGTATTGAGAAACGTGTTGTCGAAAGAGAGAATAATTAGTTCAAACACTTCTAAAAACAGTTCTATATTTGCATTGAATTGCGGCTCAACTCAGCTGAAGAACTATCGATAAACAGAGCGTTTAGTCGAAAAGTGAGAGAAGAGATCGAAAATAATTGAAAAACTAATTGTTAATTGTTTGACTGAATTATAATTAGTCGAATCGATATACTTTGAGGCATTCGAACAATTCGAAAGTCTATATTTAAAATTAAATGAGAAATCAATACATTTAAACACTTTTTAAATATATCTTTGCTTTCAAGTAATCATTGAAACAAAACGGCAAACAAAGAGACGACTTCTTTCACATCATAACTACGCTTTGAATATAAATATTGTTTTCAATAATTCTTGGGTTAATATTCTTTTCTGAACTGATTATTGTTATTATGATATCTTCTGTTTAATTGGATATTGAGAATACATTACTTCATTCAAACCCTTACAGCAAATAAAAAAATAGTTAATTACAGAAAAGATTAAAACAATTGAATTAGAAAATAGCGATTTTTGCACTCTATATACATATAATCTATAATCTATATACATATAATTAAAGTATTGTTTGAATTAAAATTTAATTTAAAATGTTTTGAAACGATTTATTTGTCAATATTTAAGCAATAAATTGGAAAATTTCACACAATTTTAATAGGTTAATAACGCACGATCATATTTTAATAATATGTTTACTATGTTGTTTTTAACATTTTGGAAATAACGCTTGAGAACGTATTCTATTTGAAATTGTACTTGTGAAAATTAAAGTAAAGCAAAAATGTTATATAAAGTTAATCAATAAAATTATATATATTATATATATAACAAAAACCTTATAATCTAGATTCTAGTATAACCTCTTGATAATTTGTACCAAAAAAAATATATTAATTAATTTATATTATGTTACCAGAACTGACTAATTTAAAAATTAATTTTATAAATTTTAAACATTAACTAATCTTAAAGCTAATAATTAAAAGGCATTTAAAGCTTAGCAAAACTAATGTTTTCAATGCAAAACTAAAAATTAATTACCAGTAAAATAAATTCAAATTTAAATTTTTTTAACATAATTCTCAAAATTTTAGTTCTGGACTAAAGGCTGGGTTTGTGATTAATTATTATAATTTTCTAAAGTAAAATTTAAATTACTTAACAAGTGTACTTTTGCAATAATTGGCTGTTATAAAATAAATAATGTTTAAGAGTGTCTTGCATTTGACTAACTAGTAAGTTTTAAAATATACAATTACTATAAATTATATGTTTTATTGTTGTTTTGCTCCAACTTATTATGATTTATATAGGTTTTAATCGTAGTTTAGAATCTAAAATTTAGATTATGTCTAAAACAATGTAAATGTTTTTATGCAAAATTCTCTCAAAAAAAACTAATTAAGTTTGCAGTTTAAAAATAAAAGCCGCTATGATAAATTATTAATTTAATCATAAATGTCTGTTAAAGTTAAAATTGTGTCAGTTTGCAGATTTAAAAGGTGCTAATTATTAGCCGAATTAAATCTTATCGAAAAAGACATGCTTTTTTCTCCTAATTGTTTATTTTTTACAATCTATTTAAACCAATCTTCTCGAACAACAATTTTGAAATTTATTACTTATGTATTAATATAATATTTTTGAAAATATATGTATAAAATCTTTTATTATTATTATTATTTTTTCGACTTTTATTTATTGTTATTGTTTGTTTTATCTATAATTTTATTTATCGAACCATCAAATAAACAATTAATCAATTTTAATAAGTGTTTTAAAGCCAATTTATTAAAGTTGTTAAAAACTTAATTAAGTTTTGGTGAAATTCTTAAATTATCTAAAGCTATAATTCATAACTTCATCGATAAAGACAGACAATAAACAAATAAAATGTAGTTTTTAATAGTAATTCGAGTTTTTCGAGAGAGAAAAAAAAGCAAAAAACTCTTTAAAAATAAGAACTCTAAATGCAAATGTTGACAAGTGCATTTTATGGTCACAATCTAGTTTGGTTAGTTTATTTCCAATTACATAACTCTTGATTCGTAAAATTATGGAAACATTTACGCGCTTTTAGTTCATTTAATATTTAAATTCATGAAAATATATCATTTTTTGGTTAAATCTTTTTTTTTTATATAAACGCTTAAATTTGCGTAATTTGTTCATTAGTTTAAAATATTGCAAACTATTGTATAATAAAACAGTATTTTATATTTGTTTTTTGAAATACTGCTAAGTTTGTCATAACTTATACAAATAGTATTATTCATTGCAATCGTTTTAAAAATTTTATTTATTAATTATTTATTAATTGACATAAATTGGACAAAAAATAATAAATATTAAAATATATAATAATTATAATTTATAAATAATAAGTAGAATAACAATTGAATAAATATTTAAGTAAATTATGTTTGAAATGACATAAATTCAAAACTTTAGAAAACAAATAAAATTTAGAAATAGTATAAAAAAACAAAAAATTAATAGTATTTGAGTGAAAATCATGGGAAACAATACAAAAATAACATTAAATCTCAGACTTTGTGTACTTTAATTCGATGAATCTTCAGATTGTGTTGGAATGCAGTCCTAAACTCACATCCGGGCCATTCGCACTGGTATGGTCGCTCACCCGTGTGTACACTGGTATGCCTTTTGAGTGAGAACTTACAGTTAGTCTTGTATTTGCATTCGGGATAAACGCAATGGTATTTGCGTTCGATTTGATGCAACAGTCGGTGCGAATAGAGATTGTTCTCCTGTGCGAACCGGCGCTCACAACCTGTCCCGCAATCAAATCAATCATTAGGTTTCGAAAACAACTAAATGACTCGTTTAAAGCCATTTGCATACCGGGCCACTCGCAGCCAAACGGCTTCTCCCCGGTGTGCGTCCGTCTATGTGCGGCCAAACCCTCTTTGCGGAGAAACCTTTTCGAGCACTGACTCCAATCGCAGACATATTTGGCGTTTTGGTCCAAATCATGGGTCAGTTTATGTCTCCTAAGAGTGTCGGCGTTTCGGAACTGTTTGTCACAACCACTCAAATGGCACTTAAGGGCATTGGAGTCGTGGACGACAGTCACGTGTCTGTCCAACAGCTTAGACGAGTGGAACACTTGACCGCAACTGTCGAGTTCGCAAACAAATGTCTGCAAACCTTTGAAGCGTTGGATGTGTTTCGTTAGTAAATACTTTTCGGCGAATCCTTTGCCACAAACGGCACAGACGTATGGATTGACGATATGTTCGGTTCTCTTATGTCGACGCAATTTGCCGAACAGTTTAGTCACGAAATGACAGCCATTTATGTCACACTTAAACCGATTCCGACCACTTCGGGCCATAATCGGAATCGTGTCGACCAGCGCCGGGTGTTCTCTCAACTGGTGTTCTCTTAGACTTCCGCTAAACTGTGTTTCGAAACAAAAATATCGTTTAAAGCAATTAAAGCAAACGATTGAAACAATTGTTGAAATAATAGTAAACCTTATATTCGGCGCAACAATCGGTTTGATTGCATTTGAATTGTTTAGAATTCGAATGTTTTATCTGATGTTTGACCAGATTTTTGCGACAATACGACGAATATCCGCAACCAATGAAATCGCACTTAAAGTCTTTGTTTCTGTGGATCCGTTTGTGATACCTGACGGACAGTCAAAGACATTCGATATGTTTTAGTGAATGCATTGAATCTGAGTTAAGCCGAAACACATCCAAACACTCAAACAGTCAAACATCGGAACAAACAATACCTCAAATGTTCTCTATTTATGAAACTCTTTCCACAATTAGGAGAATCGCAAATGAATTCACATTTGATTTGATTGGCATTCGGTGTCGACTCGACTTCATTAGAGACCTCATTGTCTGAACAATCGTTTGTCTGTTCTTTGCTTCGGTTGTCATCACTTCCGCTCTTCTCATGTCTTCTCGTATTTGCACTTAATTTCGGTTTAATTTTAGACTTATTTCCAATAGTTTTACAAATTCTAATACCATTTGAATCGCTATTTATTTGCAATTGATTTAAATCCAATTCACAAACAAAACAACTCTTTATGTCAACTATTCGTTGCTTTAGATTCAGTTCAGTTTCGACCAGTTTTTGGTCATTAAAAGAGTTCTTATCTCTGATCTGATCCAAGAATTCAATGTATTTGTTGAGACAATCGCATAAAAGCTTATATCTGAACAACTCGTCGAACAAAACGTTGTTTTCATTTCGAAGTCCAAACTCTTCTCGTTTCGACTCAACACAACTTGAATACTGTAATTGGTTTTGCATTTTATCTCAAATTTATTTATTATATTAAATATTTAACATTTAATTAAATTAAACTATAAATTCGATTAAAAAGTAATATAACGTTAGTCTACCCTTACGTCTAAATTGGTTTTAGAAATAACTGTAAATAAATAAAAACTGTTTATAACGCAACTTAGGGGGCATTACATCAAAACACAAACAATTTATTCAAAATTAAACTTTAAATAAAAATGTACATTTATTAACGCATACCTCAAAAATATCTCGGCTATAGATACATTAACCGATCAATTCTATTAAGGTTTAAAAATTTTAACTTTTTATGTATTTGAGTAATTTTATAGTAATTAAATTTTTATCAATTAATCTGTACTTGTTTGAGTTTAAAAATAATTTAATTGACTAAATAAGTTAATTGATAAAAAATTAATTGCTATAAAATTACTCAAATAATAATAAATTAACAATGTTAAATCAAGATAGAATGGATCGGTG
>JAQFXP010000263.1:0-35921 GCA_034693685.1 Belba bartosi | reverse complement strand
CTATTTATAAGTCATAGATGTTTTGAATAAAATATTAGTTTCAAACACGTAGTCGAAAGCAACTTTCAAGATTACAAAGAACGTCTGCATAAACTGGTACGCGTACCAGAGATTTCCCACGCCTAATCATAAATATTTTAAATAAAACTTTGATTTATTTAATTTTTTTTTCTTGTAAAAATGTTTTCTAAAATTACGCATGTAAATTATTAAATCAAATTTTTTTTTAAATTTAAGTTAATGTTTTAATTATGTTAAGTTTTTTGGATTAATATATTATCTGCAATAAAATATATATATAATTTATTATTTACTAACTATTAAATCAGTAACAATAAAATATTTTTAAACAATATTTTTTAGCGAGACGGAATTTTCAAATTATTAATAATTACTATAATTCATTAATTAAATTATTATTTTACAAGTTTATAAAATATAACATTTAACAAGAGCGTTAGTTAGGAATTTTTAATATAATTTTAAATCAAAATTTTTATAGTAATAAAATTAATTTATCAATTGTCAAAGATTGGCATTTTATGTTTTATTTATAATTAAAATTATATAATATTTTTAATGAAATCAGAAATAAAAATTTTAATTTAAATCTTATATTTAATTACTAAAAAATATTAAATTTAGCAAAAATAAAGTTTAAATTTTTTCAAAATATTTTAAACATTAACCAACAAAATTTGCAACATTTTAAAATATAAATCATATAATCACCAAGATATTAAATCGGGCAAGAATCGAGCAAAGTAACATTAAACTTATATAAATATATCCTAACTTAAAATTAATTCACAGGTCAATTTCCTCAAAACTTAATTTTTTTTAGTTTTAATAAATATTATTTGTATCAAGTTAAAAAACTTTGTCATTATTATCAGTTTAACTTGTATGACTATTTCTTTGACAATATATTAATTTTTATTTCATTAATAATTACTAATTAATATTAGAGTTTAATATAAACTACTTTCTGAAAATTGATCTATGAATTGGTTTGATAAAATTAAGTAATTTTTTCTGTTATTAAAACTTAATTCATTCGTTAATTTAAGTTAAAATACATTTCGGGAGTTGTTTTATAAGTTTTTCCAAATTAAAATCTTTAGGCTTATAATCCAATAGTTTTTAATAATATTGCTTGTTAAATTTTAACCTGAAAGTATAATGAATTTTATTTTGGTTTGCCGCAATTATGTATAAATAAAAATTCTTGGAATAAAGTTGATTAGAGCACAAGCAAATTTTAAATTTATGTGCATCGAAGAAAACTTTCAAGTTTTTAGGGACACTTGTTTAATATTGCCTAGAAACATTATAGATATTACAAAAAAACAAATTCTTAGCGCAAAATCTAAATTGTTTCCGTCTATGTTGAAGTGTATAAATATAATAATTGCAAATACAAATGACATACAATTAAATTTTAATTGTTATAAATATTTTCTAAATTTTAATTGATGCATATATAAGCATAATAAATCTTTGTTAAATTAGATTTTATAAGGCAATTTATATGTAAATAAATTAAAGAAATTGGCATGATAATAAAGTAAATTTAAATATTTAAAGCTTTAATAAATACATGGTTTACTTTAAAGTTTATTTTTTTAAATTAGATTAAGTAAAACTTACAATTAAATTATTAATATATAATTATTTATAATTATTAACATGGTTTAAAATTTTTTCTTGCAGATGTTAAATTAAGTCAATAAACTAGAAAATTAAAAAAAATTGAATTTGCAAATTTAAAAAAAATTTGTAAATTATATTTTGCAATTTTATAAACAATTTTTTCCTTTAAAAATTAGTATATAAAGCAATGTTTAAAATAAAATTTTATTTTTACTTAAAAGATTAAATTATTTTCAAAACAAAAATGAAATTAATTATTTTCTCTGCAATTTTATCTGTCTCAATTTACGGTAATACTTAAATTAATTAAAATTTTAAATAATTTTATTTATAATAAATTTATAGCCGTCAATGCTGGACAACCAGAACCAGGTAAATAAATTCAAAATCTAATTTGTTAAAATTTTGTTATAATGCTATAATTTTAAAATTTATTTTTTCTAATATTAATGTTAAATTAATTCTGCTTTTATTTTATTAATAAATAAAAATTAGATTGCTAAATATTAAAAAATATATAATAATATTTATATAATAGCACCAAAAGTGAACAAATTCGTAGGCATTGGTTACTATAATGAATGCGAAAGCAAACATGCTGCTAATTATACCTGGGTATTTCAATTTACCCGTGATAGTGACTGCAGTTGGCAGAGTGGTAAAGTAAAAAACACATTCCAAGCACTGGTACAATGCAATGCACATTCACACGAAGGCATTGCTGTTAACTCAATGCAAGCTTTGGGTTATTCATACTATCCTTCTGGAGGTGATTAGTACTCTATATTCTATTCAATTAAACTAAACATTAATTTAACAATTATTAAATTTTTACATTATATAAATAGCATATAGCCAGGCTAAAAGTTTAACGTTAATAACTGGCGGTCCACTTCAAGGCAAATATATATATTTAAAATCAATCTATTTAGAACCAACTTATTTGAAAAAATGTTCTTCAATTTTGGGTAATTCATATTTTGCAACTAAGAGTTCGACGTTATTGATTGCTGACAAACTAGATCTGAATGTCCTGTTGTCACCGACTGGTGCTTATGACACATTCATAAAGAGCTGCACTACTGTTTGCAATGGTGTTAATTATAAGATTCCTAATTAAATTATTTATTTTATATTTATTTAAATTAAGGCATAATTTTTTATACATTAATTTGTAATAAATAAAATTTTAAAAATTATTTATTTCAAAATATTTATTTACTTTATATAGCAAATAAATTATTTAATATTACAAAAACATATTATTTTGTTGTAAACTAAAATTATGCTAAATTTAAACAAATAAATATTTAAAAAAATAAAATGATATATTAGTTTTGTAAAATTAAGCTTGAAAACGTATAGCAATAGTTTAAAATTGTTATTTATATATTGATATAATTAATAATTTAAATTTTTATAAATATTATATAATAAATTAGATTTAGCTTTTATCAAGCTTTTGGCAAATTATTTGATGATTTCGGTATTTTATTTTGTATCTGATAACTATAACTAATTTAGCAAGTGAAAAAATCTATTTTTTATATTGAGTATATTATATATATAATTATTATTGATTATAACAAATTACATATAATTATAATTATTACAAAATAAGTTTTATAAATTAAAATGGCGTAGTTAAAATAAATAAATTAAAACATAATATTTTTATATTTCTTATTTATTGAGATTTTAATTATTATAATAATATAAAACTATTAAATTATTAAATAATTTTTTATTTATATATTAAAAATTTGTTATGAAAAAAATATCTACTTACAATGAATTTATTTTTTTTGCCCACGGCAAATTAAAAAATAATAGTTATTTTTAAAAATATTAAATAATAAAAATAATAGTTACTTGTAATATAGCCACAACTGGGGACGTTTAAACGGGTTTTTGTTTGATTATTTTTACAAGTTATACTATATGAAAAAATAGTTTTTTTTGTATAAAACTTTTGAATTTTAGATTCAAATTTTATAAAATTTTTCAATTACTTTGTATATTTAAAAAATTGAAATATATATAATTTATAAGCTTATTAAAAAAATACAGTTTATATTATTAAAATATAAATTGAAATTTTATAGAAAAAATTAAATAATTATAAATATTTGTCTAATCTTCTTAAATTGTAATATATAATAAACTTTAAATCTTGTTTAATATTTCAAGTTTTTAAACATATAATTCAATTTTTCTTAAAATAAAAGTTATAAAACTAAACAAGCAAAACTCCTCCTAAACGCCCCCAGTGGCGGCAATATAACAAATAATTATTTTGTTTATTATTAAATATTTTTAAAACTAATAATAATATTTTAATATGCCGTGGGCACCAAAAATATAATTATTGTTAGATATATATAAGGATGTTATTATTTAAAAATATTTTATTATGCTCATATAAAACACTAGTGTGGTAAAAAATTTTGATGTTATAATTTTTTTTAATTTTAAATTAGTTTAATTTTTTAAGTTATTATCTAATGAGTTCTTAAATAAATATTAAATTGAAACTATAAACAGATTATAAATTTATAATCACAAAAGAACACTTACAAAAAAAATTAGTTCAATTGTAGTAAAACCTAATTTAACGGATGCAGAGTCCAGTTCAACAAGTTTAGATATTTTTATTTAATTTTTTATATTTTTTATTTGTTTAAGTTTTTAAAAATATTAATGAATATATAAATTAATTAAACAATTTAAAATTAAAATAATTTGATTTTGTAAAAAATTTTATTATAAATCAAAATTTTTAATTTTTTTTATCATAATTAATTTTATGAATTTAAAATTTTTAAAACATTAATTTATTTAACTACGGACGTATAATTTTTGCGTAAATTAAATATAAATTTAAAAATAATATTATTCAGAAATTTATTTTGTTAATTAGAATGTTTTTAAAAGTTTTATTGTAATAATTTTATTAATATATTTTAAAAACTTATTAAAATGTTTATTTTATTAACTAATTTTTTAATTTTTCAAAACATTCTTAAAAGTTTTACAGTATACAAATAGTTTAATTTAATTTAACATGTTTTTATTTTAGTAAATTATTTAATTTTTAATTATGAATAATACTAATTTTATTTTAAATTTGTTTAAATAAAATAAATATGTTTAAATTTTGTTTATTGTGCTAGCTACAAAATTTGTTTATTAGTTTACATTTTAATATAATAAAATATGGAAATAAATTATTATATCATTATTTATTAATTTTAAACATGTTTGAATTTATTTTTATTAATTTCATTAATTTATACAACACATTTAAATTTTATTTTTGATTAAAATTAATTTGAATTTAATTTAATGCAAAACGCAAATAAAATAAAGAAAATTAATATTAAAATTTTTAAACTCTACCAATTCCTAAATCCGTTGCTAATAAACAGAAATTATACCGATAAATTCACCATTGATCATTCCTTTGAAAATAAAAAGAATTAGTATCAATAGTTATATAATTCTACATATTCCTAAATCCTGTTGTTAATACACAGTAATTATAACGTTAACATCTTAAATGACCATCTCATTGCAAATAAAAAGAATTGGAATTAACAGTTATTATATTCTACCAATTCCAAAATCCCGTTGTTAATAAACAGAAATCTTACCTGTATTATTACAAATTAACAATTACATTTTAAATTTAAAAAAATGGTATTAATATTAATTATATTTTATCATTTCAAAAAACCCATTGTTAATAAACATAAATAATACCTGCACTTTCACAAATGACAATTCCATTAAAAAAAATTGGTATAATAAATTTTTAAACTATTAATCTCAAAATCCCGTTGCTAATAAACAGAAATTATACCGATACCACCATCAATTTTTCTCGCTATTATAATAAAACTAAGAAAGTTTTCCTGCTATTAATAAAAAAATTTAAACTTATAATTTTTTCTCGCTATTATAATAAAACTAAGAAAGTTTTCCTGCTATTAATAAAAAAATTTAAACTTATAATTTTTTCTCGCTATTATAATAAAACTAAGAAAGTTTTCCTGCTATTAATAAAAAAATTTAAACTTATAATTTTTTCCGCTATTATAATAAACGATTTACCAAAATTTTAAACCTAAATTTTTTTTTTGCTATTATAATAAGCAATTCACTCAGCCGAAAAGAGGGGATTAATGTCAAATTTATATATACATTTTTCTCCGAAAATGTATTAATAATATTTTAAATAAAAATTAAATTATTAAAATATTTATATTTTAGTTAAAATATTGAAAAAATAGAATGGCATTTAAAATAAAATTTTATTTATATTAAAATATTTTAAATTCACACTTATACGATATAACACAAATTATACAATTATATTTTAAAATTTGAAATACTTATAAAATTTTTAATCTTTACTAAAATAAATTTAATAAATTTAAATTATTATAGCTCATTTCAATGTCTACAAAATTTTTTAAAATTATATATAGTATAATATAGTTTATTATACTCATTAATAATGTTATTATATAAGAAACAATAATTATAATTGTATTTATTGTAATAATAAACTTATATATATTGTGGCGAAGCTGGTCTCATCTTAGCTCAAATTTAAACTTTTGTTACAATTACTGTAATTTACAGTCAGCGCTCACACATTATTAAACTGTACTTGTTTATTAGCAACTTATAGCGCAACTCATATCCTTAAACTGTACTTGTTCAGTTTGCGCTTATGACTATGAACTACACATACAGTATATCTCAAATATATTTTTAATTACACATACAGTTGTTCTCATTTCGTAACCAAAACTCGACACACACTAACAGTTGCCTTTATGTCAGAGCCCAGTTTCAAAACACATCACAGTTGCTTTTAAGCACAATAAGCGCTTAGCCGCTCATCAATTGTAATGTTTAGCCTAATTTAGTGATTATTAAATATTTAGTTATTTAACTGCTTTTGTGAATTAGTTATTGTCTTATCGCGCACGCCTCAACTAATCAGTCCATTACTGATTGCACTCTCGCCGCGCAATCGATGGCAAACTAACTACAAACTAATCACTGGTTCAGACTCAACACGCATTACAGCTCATCGACAGTCGCACTACTCCTTTGCACCGGATATACGACTTAGCCTACAATCGCATTACAACTCAATTCCAATTGCGCAACTGCTCCGCACCGGACACACAACTCGGAGCACATCTCATAACAACCCAAATAAACCCAAGGCAACTGATCTCACAATCAGTGGACTAATAGCGCGATTACAACTAAATTACAACTAATCCTTATTTACATACCCCACCACAATCGCACCAATCATATCTCTCGAATACCGCTCGCGCTATAACCGACAACAACAGCAAAGTCGACGTCAAATCACGTGACGCTTCCCAAATGCCCGTCACAATATAAACGCATTACATTAGAGATTGAGTGGTTTGGGCTTTAGAAAGAGTAATTTTGAAAATGAATGTTAGGAAATAGTCTTTATTAACAAAAAAACGTTTAATTTAGACAATCCGGATTGCAACCAATACTATTGGTACAATATGCGCAAAGAACCGCAGTACTACTCTATGCGAGCGATGGACGGCGGTTCTGTAATAATTTGGGCTCGGTTTGGATACTCCCGTAAAACAACGATTGTGTTTTTAAATAGACGGCAGACATTGAAAGATTATATCGAAATATTTAAAAGCAATATTTTACCATTTGGAAAAAAAAAATTGGCGGAGATTAATGGGTGTTTCAGCAAGACAACTGCAGCATACACACCTTTATTTAAACTCGAAAGTGGTTTCGAAAAAAATTTGTTCGTGTTTTGGATTGGTCGTCAAAACACCAGATTTAAATCCAATCAAAAATATTTGAAAAATTTTGCTTCTATCAGTATACTAGAATAGACGATAATTTAATTTTATCGCCAAACATCTGGTCGCAATTATTCAAAATTGGGATAAATTTCCTGAAACTGTTATCAAAAGACTGGCCAACTCAATGACAATTCGTTTAGTTAAAATTTTAAGAAAAATTGTACAGTTTAACGGCTATTAATTGTAAATAATTAAACAATAGCATCATTTATGTCGCACCTAAATTGTTTTTTTTGAATTTTATTAATTTATGGTTAATTTTTTAAATTTATTATTTTAATATTAACATTTGCTTATTTTGATTAAGGATAATTGTTCGAATGCCACGTTCACGAATGGACATTTGCCCGATCAATATTTTAATTGAGTATTATACAATGATCTATATTCAAATTGATATCAGTCAAGTATTATACAATGACCAATGTTCAAACCGATATCAGTCGAGTATTATAGAGTGACTTATGTTCAAATTGATATTAGTCGTGTATCGTAGATTGATAATATAGAATTGATTTAATAAAGTTTTCTTTACTAAAAAATAAATATTTTATAAAACTTATAAAACAAATTTTCATTTTGTAATTAATGAATATTGCAATATATCTTAAATTTAATTTAAAAATATTTGAACATTGTTTTAAAATATTATTTTATAAGAAATAAATATTTCTAACAAAAACTTTATATTAATTGCAAAACTTTTGCTTCGGTTTTATCGCATTCTTGGTATGACTTTTGGTGGTTTAGTTATTGATCGAAACGGTAAAATAATTATTAATATATATTACGGTTATATCACATTTCTAGTTACATTAATAATTGAATGCACATTTTATTATATAACGGTGTCTACCTTACATAATTTTACCATGATTGTAATTGGCAACAATTGGAAATTAATAACAATATTTTTGTTAATATTATTTTTTATAGAAATTATTTTAAAATTATATATTTTATACATTATCAACAGTAATAATGGCTTTCAAATGTTTAAAATATTTATTGCCAATGTTACCATGCTAAATAAAAATAAATTAATTAAAAAATTGATTTATATTTTTAGTATTTGGTTAAACCTAGTTATTAGTTTGTTAATTTTTACTACTTATACAATTGTTTATAATTCGGAAAAATTTGAAGAAGTGCTTCACAAATTAAATTGCATTGTAACATTTATTTATTTCTGGACCATTATATTAATTACGTGGATTTTATTGGTCAATTCATGTGGCTTATTAAGTAAAGTTTTAATTAATTTTAAAAATCAATCTAATTTTATTAAAGTGAGACGATTCGAACTCTGATTAAAATAAAATTTAGATTAATTTTATTAACTAGTTAAATTTTGTTTATATGCGACTCATTTTCTCTAAACTGTACTTATATTAGTGCATACGTGACTCTCATATCGCTACTCATATATGTAAACTATACTTGTTTAGTTAGCGCTATGACTATGTTTTCGAATATAACCAAAATGTATATCAAAATATACGTCAGTTGTTAATCAGTAAAAGCTCAGTCGCTGCACTTTTGATGCTCTTCAGCTCAGTTGTATACCAGCGCTAATTGTTGTTTACCTTTGCGACTCTATTATAGTCGCACTAATTGTATTGCGTATTAAATCAAATTTGGATTAAACTTAATTGTAATTAAATCGCTTGCACTCTAATTAATAAAGCATTCGCGCGACCTAACAATATCAGCTAATTTTTGGTCTTCATTGTCGCCAACATATCGTTATCTCAACGCAAGACTAATCCCTATTTGCATTGATTCAGACGTAACTCAAGACAACTCTCATCCACTCAAGACAACTGGTTTCAAAGCGCTATCACAACTCAATCGACAACATATTCTGGCCATTCGTATCACCGATACCGCCAGCACTCTCACCAACAATAGCAACAGTTCCGAAGTCGACGTCTCATCACGTGACGCCTCCCAACTCGACCTTCACAAAAGATTAAAAATTTTATTTAATTAAATATTGTTTAATGCTCAAAATAATTATTTTAAATCTTACTTGATAATATATTTATTTTATTTTTTTAAATTTATATTTGCATGTTCTGATAAATTGCCAAGAAAATTTATATTAGAAAAATAATTTTATAAAAATAAATAAAATAAACTTTATTAATATTCAAAAAAATATTAACAAGTTAAATACAAAACTATTGTTAATTTTAACATTTAATGCAATTTTGAATATTTATTCAATTATTTTGTGTATATACGGAATATTATTAATGTTAAACGAGCCCCAGATGATTGGGTTTTTTAAAATAGTTGCATCTTACACATTTTTTACAATTTTTGAGCTGATGACCAGCTGTTTTGTTTGCGGATTAATAGCAGAAAGGACATTAAAAGTATTATCATTTTTGGATAGATTTTCAACAAATGATTTGTCTGTTTATGATTACAACGAATGGTTTCTGTTTGCGAATACAAGTTGAAAGACTCAATCCGGTTGCACTAATGGAGGCTTCGCTCCGCTCTACAAAACTACACTTATTTCGGTAGAGATTTTATAATAAATTTAATAATTTTAAAAATATTTTTTAATTTAATAATTTTAGATATTCTCATTTGTCTTTTATTATACCGTAATTCTATTACAAACCACGTAAACTTTAATATTTTTACTGAAAAATGCTTGGTATGTTAAATAAATTGCTTGATTTCATAAAAATTTTTATTAAAAAGTTATTATTTATTACTTTTAAAATTAAAATAATAAAAGTATTGTTAATAGATAAAATATTTTATTATTATTTTATTAAACAAATTTTATTTTTAAAAAAATATTGTTTTCGACAATTTTTTTATTGAATTCAATTCATTTTTGCATAATTTAAATCTTGTTTCAGAATATTTTAAATGATTAACAATTTATTATAATAGCGGAAAAAATTTAAAATATTTAATTTAATAATAAGAAATATTTGAGCTGATTTATTAACAAGAAAGAAAAATTAAATTTTTTTTATTAAGAACAAGGAATATTATAGTACTTTATTAATAACGGAAAATATTAATTTATTTACTTTCAGAGAAAAATATTCAAAATTTGTTTGATTGTTAAGTTTTGACTAATAAAATTTTACTTTTTACTGCTAATTTTTACTGGTTATCTTTAAATGATAACGTTTGACTTTTACTGTTGATATTTTTTTTTTGCTTGCCTTGGACGTATAAAAATTTTATTAATTAAATTTAATAAATTTCCAGACGCCAAAAGCGGCATACAATTGTATAAATTGCACTTATCGTATGTCTGACGCTGAAGTCGTTTGGCAGAAATAAGATTTTTTCTAGAATTTTATATATAAAAATTCATGTTTGTTCAAATATTTTTAAAAAGTTAAAATTATATAACAATATATGAATAACCGTATATTGTATTTGTTCGAGTATCATAACTTATTTGTCCTTACTAATTGCAATAAAATTAGATTTAAATAATTGTAGTTAAGATTTAGTAAATAATTAGTGAAGATTTAGTTTTAAAATAAATTTGTAAATATAAAGATTTTAAAATTTGGTATAAAGATATAAAATGTTTGTTTTGATTTAGTATATATTAATAGAATCTTACAAACCTTTCGGCCAAAAAAGCTACAGTCTTGCTTTATATTGTATTAAATTTACTTTTAAAATAATAATAAATAAAATTAATTCTACATTACTAAACAATTATTTATATTTAAATTATTACAAAAATTAAAATTTTATTTAAAACAATTTTTCAATTGAAATTTATTTCTAAATTAAAATTTTTATATTTAAATGTTATAATTGATATTTTTAAAAATAATATTTAAAAAGATAATAATTTTATAATTTTAGTTTAAGCTAAAATTGTACTCTTTGTAATTTTGTGGTAGTTGGATTATATATGTTTTGTTTTTGCTATGCAAACTACATCTAATAATTTGATCTCGGTTGAATTGTATTTCTTTAATTTTATTCACTGGTAACAAATTTGGTTTTGTTTTTAAGTAATCCATAAAATCCATATTTTCAAACTGTTTTGGTTTTTTAATCATAACTGGAATTTGGGTGTCATAAATTCTATAAGTTAACAAATATGTTCTGTTAAAAAATTTTTATTTATAGTAAATATTATTTTTTGTTGTTTTAAATAATACTTACAAATTTAAAACGATTATATTGAAACTATATTCTATTTAAATTAACATATATAATTTTATAAAATTATAAAACAGATAAAGTAAAATTTATACGTACATTTTTTCCAATTCGGTTAATTCAATTAATGTTTCGTATTTTATAAAATTTATTACAACAATTTCAGATGTTGACTTTAATTTGGGATAAATATTTAAAAATGTCGTGCACATTTCTCGAATTGTTCCAACCTGTAAATTGAATTTTTTTAGAGAACAAAACAGTTTAATATAATTATTTATCATGCTACCGCAGTTGGATTTTCTTCCTGCATAACCAGAAATTTAAACTCACAAGTATGTATATTGAGAGGCTACACCAGAATATTCTTAAAATTATTTTTAGGCAAAAGTACATCATATATGATATAGAAAAATTGATATAGTTTTTGCCCAATTTTACCTGGTCAATTTAAATTAAATTAATTAAAACATTTTATATACCTATTGTATATGTTTCCTCTCTATATACAGCCGTCGCCAAAATTAACTGACCAGCCTAAACGCAATTTATTTAAATGTGCCTGGTCAAAATAAGTTTTATAAAATTTTACAACTATGGAATTATGGTAAGCACAAAACATAAAAAGGAATTTTAAAAATTTTAACTTGGTTTTTTATGACACAATAAAATTTGTACAGAAAAATTTGCCATGGTTATAAAAAATATAAAATATACAAATTGTTTAATGCTAAAAATAATTAAATACGTGTAATTTTATTTTTTGAAATTTTGTCATGGGGCAATTTTGACTGGTAATACAAATCTATAAATGCAATATTTGTAACTCATACAAGTTAAACATCCTTGGTTGTTTTTATTTGAAAATATTTTTATTATTTTAACTTTTAAATATTAGTGCTAGTTATAAAATAAAAAATTTTAAAAATATCAACCAGAAACATTTCAAAAATAAAAACAAAATTACTGTGACAAAATAAAACAATATAATTATAAATTGTAATAAATTAATGTGAGTTACATTTAAGATAAAAATGATAAATAAATTCACTTAAAATTTTGTTTCTATTTCACAATTGCTATATTGAACAAATATCATACACGACTATATAGTGATGAGTAGTATACCTATATATACAATATATATATAGAATGTTTTAATTAATTTAATTTAAATTTACCAGGTAAAATTGGGCAAAAACTATATAAATTTTTTTATATCATATATGATGTACTTTTGTCTAAAAATAATTTTAAGAATATTCTGGTGTGGCCTCTCCTTATAGATACTTGTCAGTTAGATATGGTAAATCTGAATAGTATCAGATTCAAAGTCTCACAGCTAAACTCTCCGTATAAGTAGTTTGTGGCTAAATTACTAATAAATGGCCCTTGGTAAACAGCCAGTAGTTGTTTTGTACCTTAAATTCAGAGAATCAGAAGAGGGATCAGCCAAAAATCCCCCTTGATTTTGAAAATTGGGATTTATCTTTTCTAATACTTGGTTCGCAAATAAGTCCTTTTTTCGACTTTTTGGGTTTAATGACTAAAATTAGCTAATTCTCCCTATGTTGGTGTTAAATCTGGTTTAAATCCAGTTACTATAAATAAATTTAGTTTAAATCCAGTTAAATTGAAAAAATTTCATCATAAATATATGGGTTTTTTGAAAAATCCCCTCCCTGATCCTCCCCTAAGTTTTTGGCGAAAATTTTAGAAAAATCCTATTTTTGATCCTCCCTCTTGTTTGTCGGACCTTCTGAAGCTCTGCTTAAATCCCTAATTTTTTTTAAAATAGATAAAGAATGATTAACTCATATGGTTTTAGAATCTACTAAATAAGCAAAGCGTCATTCTGTCTAATTAAAATATAGAATTTGTAAAAAAATTATTACGGTAAACGATATGCGATATGGTTATGCGATAAACTTGAAAAAATGTGTGCGTGACACAGTACAAACTTTACTCATATAGTTAAGACTAATACTTATTTATTACGCCCGAAGCTTTTTTTGCACAACCAGGGGTTTCAACTCATTCAGTAATTGTCACTTCACCGTCTGGTATAATAAATCGAGATAGTAACACCTAAACGCTCCGTATACGTAGTTTGTGGCTAAACCGGTAGTAACTTACAATACAACTTAACGGTGCTTAATAAGCAGCCCGTGGTTATCTTGGCACCCTAAACTTTATTAAACTTCTAAAAAAAATAATTAATTCAGGCGGGGTTTGAACCCACTATTAGTTTGTTAAGTTAGACTTAACTGCAATCGGACGCGTTTGGTCACTGCCCCAGGATTTACAAATAACACGTGTATTTTTAAAAAATTTTACTATAAACATAATTCATGTCTAAAATATTGTTGAAACTTTTAAACTAAAATACTTCAATTTAATTTTAAGTATGTTTAGTTTATTTAATATATTAAAAATATAATTTTTTAAATTCTGGTATTAATATTTTTTTTAACGATTTAACAGAACTGTCTCACCATTACTGGGTACATTTCTTGTGATGTGTTATATGTGCATTCAATTGTTATCAGGTCACTTTGCTGAATATGAACAGGTTTTTTTAATTTTTGATGTATTTGATATCGATAATCATAGTTTACATATTTAATAATTGGTTCTAGTTCAATTTTATTTCGAAAATGACGTATGCTAAATTTTGTTCCTAAATAAAATAATAATTATTTAAAAATAATATTTTAAATAAAATCATTTATTAATTTGTTTGAAAATTTGTTTAATATTATACCCAATTGATGAGTATGTGATAAAATAGAGTCAATGTAAATGCCGTTATCATCCATTGTCTGTAATTTATATTAATATTAAAATAATAATTTATTAAATATTTATTTTAAAATGTTGTAATTTACAGTTATAAAATATTTTTATATATTAATATTAATATACAGTATATCAAAATATAATATTTTTTTAATTTATTAGAAAAAATAATTTAATCAAACAAAATAATAAAGGATAAAATGTGAATACATTACTTCTAAACATTTAATGTCAAATGCATTAACAATAGTAAAACTATCTTGCTTTGGAGGTAAGAGAGCTGCAAATATATTATAATCAAATCCTACTCCACCAAACATAATTTGATCCATGTTATATTTTCGAAGTTTACCAGTATGCCAAACTCTCAATCCAGTTGAAACAAAAATGTCTTGTTTTAATTCAGAATTATTAATATGCGCACTTAAGACAAAATATGTTGATTCCGGATCATGTGCAAGTTTGTAACCGCCTTCAGATGGCGTCGAATATATGTTTTTTGAAAGATCAGAAAATGCAAAATAAATTCTAAAACAATTTGCCAAATCAGCTGGTACAGATGTATTGTTTATACTTGGTCCACATTCAAATGTTTGATCAATATATGTATTTAATTTTATAATGTCATGATTAACACATTTAAATAAATTGACATGGTGGATAAAATGTACAAATTTTTGTGGTTTAACAATTGGCATAATCTATATTAAAACAATTTTATTTTTAAATTTATTGAAATAATAAAATTTTTAAACAATAAAATTTATTTATTAAAGTTGTATGCCTGTTTAATAATATATTATTAATTTTAAATATTAATAATTAACTTCTTAGACTTAGAAAAATTAATTAAATATTTGTTAATGTACGAGCAAATTAAAGTCCGCATAACTGCTTCGGTGAGGAGTAATTGTAAAATAAATTTATATCGATATATAGTTATATTAGCGCTTAAGTTAAATTCTATTAATATATATTTTTAGTGCTGTCTATTAATGATACATAAGTAATTTGTCGCATTAACTGATCAATATATATAAAATTTAACTTGAGCGCTAATATCGATATAATATTATTTTAAAATTATTTCTCACAGTTGTATTTATGCAGATTTTAATTTTCTCATAGAGTCAGACATATTTTATTAATTTTAAAATTTTTGGCCTTTTAGAGTTTAACAAGATCAATTTTTGTGTACTAAATAAAATAATATTTTTAATTAAATTAAAATTAATGTATAACTAAAATAAACTAATTAAATATATAACTATATATAAGTTGTTTATAATAACTAAATAATATTTTAGTTGTTTATTGAAAATAACTATAAAACAAATAATGTGTTTATAAATCTATTAAAGTTTAATTAATTACTTTAATTAAATGACGTTTTTCAGTAAAATTAATTTTTATAAATTTGCACATGATTTCGTCCGTCTTAAGTGGAACTTTGAGCTTGATAAAAAAAAATTAATTAAGTTAAGATTTAGTAAATAAATTATCATTCACATTTTCCCAAACAAAATCAAAAATTTCAATATCATTCTCAATAGGAATAGTCTGTGGAACTGGATTTATGAGCTCTATGTGTTCGACGCCTTTACTTTCGTGTTTTGAAATAATGTTTGAATCGTAAGGTAAAGTCGAACCAATAGCCCAAATAACGTTAGTCGGAGTGAAGTCAAACACTTCTAAGTCTTCTAATCCATCGCTTGTTTTATACGCTCTCTTAAACTCAATGACAGTATGCGTACAGTTCTTGTGACCAGACCTCAGGATCCAGTCCTGAATTTTGTCTATAACGGGTTGAAAGTAATGATCGGCCCAACGATCCTATTTTTAATTGCATTTAATATGTTTTTATAATTATAAATTTAATAATTTATAAAATAAAAATGTAAATTTAACATTGTAAATGTTGTTAATTCAAATAAATAAAGCGATAAATAAAACAATTAAGAACATTTTTTACGTTGATATATGTTACAATTATGTATTAATAAAATTATAGTAGCTCAAACCTAATTTATATAATAATTTAAATAAATATTATACCCGTATGCCAAATATAATACCCGGCTTTTTTACCCGACTTCCATTACCGACTTTTATATCTAACTTTCATAAACAACTTCCATATTTGAATTTTATACCCGACTTTAAAAAATTCGATTTAAACGTATTCAACTTTACAATATTCAACTTAATATTATTTGACTTAACAATTATTAATATAATTTTGATTAATTTATAGTAAAATTAAAATATTAATTTGCTTTAATTTTTTTAAGGATTATATATAAAAGTATTTTGAGATTATGTCGTTGTTCTACTAATTATCTATTTAATTTCAAATAAACATTTAGAATAAATTAGCAAAACTAAATAATTATTTTCAATTTTTACAGCAATTTGTAAATTCAAAAATAAGATTTTATGTAACAGTTTTACTAACATTATTTGCATATGTACTATAAAGCAACTTACGTGAAAAACAATGTCTCCCTCTTCTTTAACCCAAGCAATAATTAAGTCACTTTGAGTCATAGCACCATGTGCAGATATGCCAAATCCTATCCAACCTTTGGTTTTAACCTCAACTTTAAAAATCAACATTTTCTTATTTTCTTCAGTTTTCCATGATAAAATATAATTTTCATTTAATTCAATAGAATTGTTCCATTCATACATTTTTATAAATACTAACAATTGAATAAAATATATAATTAAAAAAATAAAATTTAATAAAAATTTATTAAGGTGCATTATTTGGACTAAATAATATTAATTGTATATAACTTCAAATATAAATCGATGTTTATTTGTTAAACATATATTAAAAAGTTATCAATAAATTTTTTAATTAAATTTTTTAAAATATGTTTTAAAATAATTTTAAAGTTTGCAAATCATTAAGTGTAATTTTATAGGTTTGTTAATTTATAAAAATTTAAAATAATTTTAATTAAATAATATTGTTATAAAATATGGAAAATATAATTAATATAAAAGAAATTGATTAAATTACCCTGAAAGCTTTTTACAACTTTTTTTTTATTTTATTGCTAAAAATATCCGTTTGTTTCCAAGTTTTCTGATTACACATTTCTGTTTATTAATTTTTTAATTTTAATTTTTTAAGATTGAAACTGTTTACATTTTTTGTTAATGCTTGAGCTAATGATACTCTGTTTTTTTTAATTAAAGGATCCCATGCCCGCTCTGAGATAATGGGACTCTGTTTTTTTAAGTCAACAGGTCCCATGCTTGCTCTGAGCTAATGGGATTCTTTTTTTTAGTTAAAGGGTCCCATGCTCGCTTTGAGCTAATGGGACTCTGTTTTTTTAATTAAAGAGTCCCATGCGCGCTTTGAGCTAATGGGATTTTGTTTTGTTTTTTTCAATTGAAGGGTCCCATGTTTGCTCTGAGCTAATGGGACTCTGTTTCTTTTCTTAAGTCAAAGAGTTTTATTCCCGCTTTAAACTAATGGGATTCTTTTTCTTTTCTTAAGTCAAAGGGTCCCATGCCCGCTTTGAGCTAATTGGACTAAATAGTATTATAGATTGTACAATTAAAATATTTTTAAAACGTATATGGCGAGCATGGGTCGCTTTAACCCCGTCCAATTTTTAATTCTTTTTGGTTGAAACGATGACATGATTAAATCTTTGTTATTTTTTTTTAGTTTGTGGAGAATCAGTCTATGGTCAACTGTATGAAAATAAAACGGCTGCGATGTTTACATTAATGGTTTTCACAGCCTGATTCTTAAAGTATTTATTAAGTAAAAAGTTATAAATTATAATTAATAAAAACAATTAATACAAATATATGAGAATCTTTATGCCGGCCTTTACGTGGCGATTCTTGGGTTACGCTGACAAGCATATTCTAGTCATAAAATTTTCTATGCACGGAAAAAATGCAAAAATTATTAATTCGTATAAAATTTTTAATAATTTAATATCTCGGTGATTAGTGCTATATACGGTGATTTTTTGCCGCTTAAGGCAGTTGTAGCCACTTTGTTATTTGTAGAGCTCTCGGGGTAACAAAACTCGATTTTTGTTGCATAAGACTTCTACTCTTTCATTAGAAAGGTAAAATTCTAATGATGGCGGAAACACCAATGGTATGAAGTGATAACCGAGAAGATATACTTTTTGCGTGAAGCTGAGGTAATATTCAATGTGTAAAAAATGATTAACAAAACAAACTCCTAAATTCTAACAGTTTTTATGGTAACGAACATGGCAAACGGACAAAGGATATTAAAAATTAATTGTCAAAAAGTCACTTCATTAACATTTGAAATGTTTACTAAGTATAATTGTTTTTATAATAAATTAAATCCTTTAGATGTTGTTTATTGCAAAATTAATGATATTATTTGTTTTACGTGTAATTTAAATGCTTTCAGAAATAATAACAAATAAATGAAAATTAAATTAATAAAAAAATCATCATTTAGTCAAATATCAATAAAATTTACATCAAGTGAAATGTCGGTAGAACAAAAGGTAATCTGCTATCTTTGTAAAAAACAATGAATTAAAAATAAAACTATCAATTATTTCGAAACAAAAATTAAATTTTTACACAAGTGTTTATAAATTCAAACATAATTATTACAAAAAGTGTAATAAAAACAAATGATATGCTCCGGTTGTAAATTACAATTTAAAATAAAAAATAAAAGTAAAATAGAAAAAACAGTTTAGACAGATTTAGTGTAAGTACGAACTAAAATAGAATCTGATAAAGAAGTTAAAAATAAAAGTGAAAATAAAAGTGAAAATAAAAGTGAAAATGAAAGTGAAAGTGAAAAAGAAACCTAAGGAAGAGTTGATTTTTATGAAACTACTACTGGGACAACTAGTATTGATCTAAATGTTGAATAAAAATTTAAAAAACTAATTAGTTCGAAAATTTGACTAGATATTAAACGAGCATCAATTTCGCATGTTCATTGTTTGTTCTCATTAATAAAAACAACCAATTTAATTCTAATACTTTAAACAGCTATTAAAGATGCATTTTTAAAAACTTGAATATGGATAACAAAAGGAGATCGTTGTTGTAAAAATTATTCAACTGCTGACGGAAATTATTTAAATAAAAAAAGCTTATCCGAATTACAATGCACATGAAATACTAGTGAATTAACATCTAAACAATGTAGTCAATTAATTGAATGGTTAAAAATTTGAGCAAAAAAAAGTATATTATCGCAATTTTTAAATAAAAAATTAGTTTAGAACAAAATATCAGAAAATAGTACTTGCTTGACTAATCACAATTTTACGATAAATGTAGATATATTGAAAACTAAACAGGAAGATTACAAAATAAGATTGAATTTTCGGTCATTAGCGGTTTATTTGTTTAAATTAAGATCAGTTGAAATTGACGAAAGAATACAAAATTTATTTAATTTACAAAGTGTTTAACAAATGTTAAACAATAACACACAAGCGCGAAATATTTGTTCCAAAATATTTAATTCTGAATCATAAAAATGTTTTTGAAGTTAAAGAAAAATATTCTAGTAAAATATCACAAATATTATTTAATAATTTTAATAAAGAATTGATATTGATTTTAGATGGGACTTATATATATAATGAAAAAAGTTTTAATTATCATTTTAAAAAAAAACATTTAGTGTCCAAAAATTAAGTAATTTAGTTAAACCAATAATAATTGTGACAACAAACGGTTATATATTTGATTGTATAAGGCCATTTGCAGCAACTCAAAATGACGCGTCTATTATTAAAAATTTATTAAATGAAAATAATTTTAAACAATTTAGTACTAAAACAAAAATGAGATTTATTCTAGACCGCAGATTTCAGGATGTTTTAAACTATATTTTATAAATATGCCAGCATTTTTATAAAAAAAAACAAAAAAGGTTACTGAATAAAGGCAAATGAGTCAAGAATAGTTACTAAATGCAGATGTGTTGTTGAAGCTAAAAATGAATAACTTAAAACCCGTTTTAGATTGTTAGATCATTTGCTTAAAAACAAATCATTGCTTCAAATAACTTCAGATTTTAAAATTGCGTGTGCTTTGATTAATTTTACATATACACCTTTAATTAGTGATAATGACGACGTAAGGGTTGCAAACATTATGAAAGGTACTTTAGAAAATCAAAAGAAAATAATTTATATAAAATATTAATAAAGAAAAATTTAATTAAAAACGGGTTATTTGGGAAAATTAAGCGCAAGTTCTATTAATGATTTTCCAAAATTAGTTTTAGACGATTTATTAAAAATAACTTTAAGTTCATATCAATTAAAACAATCGCTTTCATATATAGCAGAGCATTTGAATGAAAATGGAGATCTTGTCATATTAAAAATAAACAATATTTGGTATTTATTTCTTACGATTAAAATGATTGGAGCCACTTTGTTATTAATAGTTATTATTGTCAATGCAAAGTAGGAATACGAACAATTAGATGTTGTGCTCATGTAGCAAGCATTATATCCTATTTAAGCTATGGAAGATATCAGGATTTATCACATCCAGCTCAATCATTATCAAATATTCTATTAAAAATTTTAACAATTAGTAATGATGACAGAAGTGAAGACTAAAAATAAAAATTAATGTACATATATATAAATATTAATATTAAAAACTATATAATAAATGAAGACTTTGAGTCTACCTTCACATTATATTAATTTTAATTTTTCTTTAATTTTAAGATTTATATTAAAATTTTAATTTCAGCATAGTTGTTAAATGATATAGAATAAAAAACTTGCACATTAAAAAAATTTATTTTAATATTTATTTTAAAACTTTAATTTAATCTAATATAATAAAAATTATAATTAATAAAAAATAAACTAAACTCTAAATTATCTCGAAAAAAATTAATTAAATTAAAATTGCTAAAATAATTTAATTCTGTTTGTGACTTTTTCAGATGAGGTTTAAAATTGTTACAATCAGTCAGATTCAAAACCAGAATCACGTGAACTCTCTTGGAAACCCAGTTTGAAGCTTTAACTCTGACTCTGACTCTAATTTTAATACTGATTCTAAAACTTCTACAAGTTTTGCATATTTTAATGACTTGAATTTCGGCAATGCGTCACTGATGCCTGCTGGTCCAGTCTGTGTTAGTCCACATATCGTTGCAATATAAAAAATATATATAAAAAATACAAAAAATCTCGTGGACACACTTTGAAACCAAGTTTAAAATCTTCCTTATTTTTAGTAGATTGTTTAAAAAAAAATTCACGCGAAAATAAGTGGGGGACGGGGGTTAAATTAATTTTTGAAAATTAGAATTTTGGCCAAATTCCCATTGAAGTCAAAACTTTGATATTGAATAACTCAAAAAATAAATTTTTTAAAAATATGGTTCCAATGGCAAAAAGATGTCTTTTGATGAGATCTATAATATTAGAATAATTAATCCCGCCGGAAAAATATGGTTAAAACTCCTTTGCAATAAAATTATCGGAAAATTTTTAGAGTTTTATGGCAAAAATTAGTAAATTATTATAAAATTATTGCGACATTCTATTTAAATTTAATTAACTTAACTAAATTTAGATTAAATCTAATAAAATAAATTAAGAGATTTTTAAGACCTTTTAAACGTTTTTGGCAAATATTTCTTGCCTTATTCTCCTCTGGATCGGCCAAAAACTAAATATCTGGTACATAAAAAGTAATAAAAACTGTGCTAAATGTAAATTTTATGTATAATGTTTTCTAATTTAAAAATCGGAATTCCGACGGAAACCGGGATTAATATGTCGGGAAACAAAGTTAGTCTGTCGGGAAATGAGAGTTGTAATCCCGACCGAAATCAGGTTTTACTATAAATGTATTTAAATACTCTGTTTTCAATGTTTTGTAAAAATGTTTTAAATACTGTATAAGCATTAATTTAAAAGATAATTGAAATATAAGGCCAGTATTGATATCATCAAAGAATTAACTGAAAATCAAAGAGTTTTGAAGACTGACACTGACTACATGTTTTAATATTTAGCTATTTTAACATATTTTAAAAATAATTTTGACATCATTTCTAAATTAAAATTTATTTTGATTTTTAAATGTTTTATTTAGTTAATTAAGTTCAAGCATTTGTTTTGGCATCAACATAAAATAAAAAATACAAATAATAGAATAAATTTTCAATAATTGTTTATACAGTTAAAATTGCAAATTGATTTAATTATTACACTTTAATTACAATTAATGTTCTAAACTGAATTAATTTTTGGGTCGTAAAATTTTTGAAACCATAGTCGAAATTCTTTTATCAATTTATCATTTCTTGTTAGAATTGGCTGAAAATTTAGTTTTAAATTATTCCAAATTAGCATATCACCACGTACAAACTAAAATTTAATATTAATTATATTTTAATTTAAAAATGTTGATAGACATTTTAATTGTTTGCTTATTAGTACACTATATATTTGCTAAATTGTGCATATATATTTTTTGTTTTTATAATAAATATTGAAAAAGCTAATTAACACATTTAAAAGTTTTATTACATTATAAATCTCAAATAATTAAAAATAATAAAATGTATTGTAAATATTTCTTTTGTTATTTGAAAATTAATCAAGTATAAATATATTATTTTAAACGCAAAATTACTGCTTATTGTTTTAAAAACATTTGTTAATACATGTGTAATTAATTGTTTAATATTGTACAAATATTTAAACCTTGAATGAAAAATTTAAACTAAATTTTTGCTAAACAATAAACAAATAGATCATAATAAAAATATAAAAAATTCTTACCGCTTCGAGAAAGATGAATTTAAAAATAATCTGAATTAACGGCTTTAGCATTCTAATGAGAAAATTTTCACGCATAAATAATATTGTGCAAAGTAATGTTTTTTCAGGTTTAACCGGTATAAAATAGGTTACCACTCTAAAAATGGATAATTTCTTTTCGTAGCAACAAGGTGCTATTAAGTGGTATACAAAAGAAAATCTAAATAGTTTAAAACAAAAAAGGAATAAATCTAGTTTAACCAAAAAACTAAATTTGTTATTTAAATTATCTTGATAAATTGTTTGTTGAACAACTTCACTTGGATATTTAAGCTCTAATACGCCATTAATTATTTTGGTATGGACATATTTGAAATGTTGTAAATCGAAACCGTTTTCTACAGTATTCTAATTTAGTAAATAATTAACAAAAAATAGTATATTATTAAATAAATTATTTAAAATATATACTTAAGTTATCTAGCGCTTGTTGTGGCAACTACCAACCAAAAACCGTATTCAATTGAAAGACAATTCCTGGTTGGATATTAACAGCCACGTATTATGATTTAACAATATTTTTGCGCAAAATTTAAAGCATTTTATTCTAATATATTTTTTGGTAAAATGTTATTTTTTAAAATTTTTGACAACACATTTGTTTGGAATTGGTTTACACTTGTTTAAAAAATGTAACTTAAAATTTAAATTTGTCGTAAAAAATATTGTCCAATCAAAATTAAATTTCAAATTAAAAGTTGTTATAACAGGCGCTACACTAATTACTTGTATGTTTGTGTAAGCAAGTTTTGAACCACTTGTTATATAGAACAAATTTGTATTAAAAGACTCTGGATAGTTTTTTGGTTTTGAATTTTTTGAATTGTACCAGAGATAAATTAAACTGTTTAATTCAATACATTCCCATGCTTTAACTTGTGCTTCTGTTTTATCAATTTCGTATTCTAAACAAATTAAAATATATATTAACTTGTGTTATTTTAAAAATAAATAAATGTCTTAAAAATTGGTTTATTTTAAATAATTTAAATAAATTTATTGTTATAATTATATAAAATTAAAATAAATTTTATTTATTTGATAATAAACAAAATATTTAAATATAATTTTGCCACTAGTCGTTTTATGTTTTTGATATTGATAACCTAGCTTACTTTCATGATTTGGAATGTGCTTGCATAAGCCATCTAACCCGCCAAAGACCCAGCCGTGAAATGGACATTGAATGCAATCATTACCCGAATTTTGAACCACAACTCCTCCGACTCCTAAGTTTGCGCCCAAATGCGGACAATAAGCGCTCAGTATATGTAAAGCACCCGAAAAGCCTCTAAAGACTACCAGTTCTTCCCCACAAATCTGAATCGCTTTGACGTAATTCTTGGGCACTTCAGCCGACGCTGCGATTACATACCAGCCGTTCGGATAACCAATAAAATTGTTGTTTTCTGTTTCTGAAAAATCTTTGTTCAGAAACATTGGCTAAAAATATTTAAAAATATTCTTATTTGTTAAGTTTAAACAAGCTTACAAATTAAAACCTTTAAATCTTTTTTTGATTTATTAAACACTAATTTATATAGTATTAAAATACTTATAATAAAGCAAAACATAATAATTAACATTTTAAATTCTTTATAATACCGTATAAAACTTATTTAACAAATATATTAAAATTTTTAATTTAAAAAAATCAAATGTGTTTTTAAATTAAAAAGGTTTTCATTTTTGTTTTTTAATTAAAAGCTAAATAAATTTTAATGTTAAATTTTAACTGTTTATATTGCAATTTTTAATATAAAAATTACTTAATTATTTTAGATTTTTTGATTACAAAACTGCTTTAATTTTGTTAACTAAATCGGGCAAAAAATGATGCATATTAAATGCAATTATATAAAAAACATATTTTAGTATTAGGTATTATTACTAGTTTTTTAAATATTACTTTGTTATATTTAATCTATGTTTGTTGATGAGAATTGATTAAAATAAACATATTAATTTTTAAAATTAATAAGTTAAACTAGAATCTAACAAAATAAATAAAATATTTAATACTAACACAAAAATGTAAATTACATTAACAATTAAATATATAAAATGTGATATTTATTTTTTAGGTTTTAAAAAAATTTTCTACTTATGAAAAAATACAGTTACAAACTTAAAAATTAATAATATTATTAAAATTAATTTTATAAATTAAAAGTTTTACAGTACTGAACCTTTTTATATATTTCAAGTAAATAAAATATTAAAAAATAATTAAAATAGTTTTCCTGATACTCTTTATTTTTTTAGATTAAAAACAAAACTTTTTTATTGCACAAAAGATTAAATTGTTTAAATAAAATGAACTAATGTCAATTTATAATTGTTAAAATTATTAAATATTTATTTTAAAATTAATATTAAAATTAAAAAATTTTGAAACATAACTTATAAATGAAGAAATTCTAATTTTAGGCATAATTTTTATATTGGTTTGGTTTTTGTAAATATTTTTTGGAAATTTTACAATAGTATCCGGTTTTGTATTATTTGTGTAGAAATATTCGCATCTTATTATTTGATCGTTTTTTAAAGCAATTGATTGAACTTTATTTTCTGAAATACTAATATTATTTCTTATAAAATTTTCTAGATCGTAATTATTAAATTTGAGTGGAAGTTTAATTTTAGATGAAGTGGACATTCCATATGTTCTAGTTAAAATAAATTAAATGGTAAATTATTTAAATAAATTATATATATATATTTTTTCAATAATAATTACATTTATAATTAAAATAATATTATGTTAACAAAATTAATAATTAAAGATATTTTAAGTTAATTAATTAAAAAATAATTAGTGATAAATGTTTTAATTTTATAGCAAATTTGAGTTTTTATCTAAGATATTTTTAAAGCATAAATTAACTTGCACAAATTTGAAAATACATTGACTACATTACCTGAAAACATGTTTGTTAGATATTTTCAGTTATATTAATTAATGTGTTTTCAGATTTATGTTAATTATTGCATTGAAAATACTCCAAATAAAAACATAAATCCGATATAAAATTATAACATTAAAAACATTTTTTAGCTGGTTTATAATTAGAGTTAATCAGATAAAAAATTTAATTTATTTTTAATTAAAGTTAATAATTGATAAAATAAATACATTTTTTCTAATCCAGTTATTTCCAAAATGGTTTCATTTGAAATAAAATTATTAACATTTTCAATCGAGCAACTTTCTGAATCCACATTGAATTTAGGATAAAAATATAAATTAATATTGCACATTTCTTCTAAACTACCCTGTAAAAATAAAACTTATTTAGTTAAACTTATTTTTTATATTTTTAATAATTGAAATATTTTGTAAATTAATAATTACAATTATAATTGTATTGTGATTGGATGTATTATATATACATTCGCTTACAAAAATATCTCCAGCTAATATTTGAACTGGATTCTTTAAATTATAATGAATTTGATAATTGTTGTCATAATTAAGTTGATTCCAAATCATTGGTAATTCTCTACCATGTCGAAAGTGTCTAAATTTCATTTGTATTCCTTTAATGTAAATTATTTCCTATTTAATTTTTAACCATTAAAATTCAAATTTGTTTTAAAAAAGATTCTAGCAAAATAAATAACAAAAAATAATTAAATATTTTTTACTAACCAGTAAGATAAATCTTAAACAAATAATCTATTAATGCAAACAAACAATATTTAGACTATTTATTCCAACAACAACTATAAACGAACAACTATTACGTATTAGCAGAACTGTGACATATTATACAGTAGATACCAAATGCAAAGCAAAATACAGTATATGGTGTGTTAAGTAAAACATTTGTACTATATTAAAATAGTATTTTAACTCATCTATATGCAATTTTCATAGTCGATTTTTTGTTCCAACTTTTTTAGCCGACTTTCATACCCAACTTTTATACCGGAGTTCTATCCTTAACTTTTATACCATACTTATACTCTAATTCCATACTCTATTTTTATACCCAACCTTAAAACCGATTTGCAATAAAATTTTTTACAAATTAAATGCTAATTTTTTTCTAATTGAAAAGAATTATTTTAATTGAAAAAAAAAATATATTATAAATTGTGCAATTTATATAAATTAAGTATAGCAAACCATAATTGTGAGTGTGCGGGAATATCGAAGCTAAAAATATGCCAGATCTTGTCATTTTCTATAAAATTATATATAATTTAAAACATAATTATAGAATTTATGTTTTGTTATAATAAAAATATAATTACGTCTTCAAAGCAATGCGTATTAAAAACATGCGCCGATTGAAAATATCGTATATTTGGGGGTAATATAAAATTAATAACATCATAATTTTTGCCTTTCATAGCGGAAAATGCTAAATAACCCATGCTATATTTTCTTAATTTACTCGTATGCCAAACACGTAAACTGTGCCATAATTTAATGTTTTTCTTTAAATGTTGATTGTAAGTATGTATATTTAGCAAAAAATATCTTGTGCTATCCGAATGTCCAAAATCTAAGCCAGCTATATCTGGTGCAATATATGTATGTTCGGTTTTAATTGATCCAACTAAATATATGTTGAAACAATTGCCTAGATCAATTGGAATATTGTTTGAATTAGAACAGTCAAAGGTATCATTAATATATTTGTTTAAAATAAATTTATTAATATTTTTGCAAATAAATAAAGCCGTATGATGAACGTGGCCGTGCAGATTTTCGGGAATAGTTATTGGTTTATACTATAAGTAAAAAATTAATTATTTTAAACAAATTAATTATTAGTAAAATATAGTTTAATAAAATCTAAAAAATTAATTTAATAATTATAAAATATGTATAAAATAAATAAATTTATTAAAATAGTTTCTTAAATATAAATTATTATTTAACTATTAAATTTATGTAAATTTAATTATAAACTTTTATAAATTGTTATTAGGTAAATTTTATAAATATTTTAATATTTAAAACAGCATGTTTTATACGACAAACATCTAATAAATTTATCAATTATAAAAGTATTTTTTTTAATATTACAAATGTTGCTCTGTGTATTTAAAAATTTAAATACTAAATTTATTTTGAATAATTTTTTATATAAAAAACATTGAAAATAAATACAACTTGAAAAATAAATATTTCAATGTTTTAATTTTGTTAAATTTAGGCTTACTAATTTATTGATTGTTACAAAATGTTTTTACAATGACTTATAAGAAATTGCTCAGCTTATTTTTATTAGTTACAATAATAATTTTAAATAACATTTAATTACATTTTATTTAAAAACAAAAAAGTCTACAATTCAGTAAATACTAATCTAATATATTTTTAAAATTGTAAAAAATAAAATTATTTGCAATAAAATCAAAATTTAGCGTTAATTTTTAAAAATTACCTAAAAAGCTATCAATATAATTTATACATAGATTTGTTTCCGTTTGTCACAACTCAAGTGAAAAAGAAGAAGTGAATAAACGACGAAAATTTTATTTTTTTTAATTAATTAACTAAATTGTAATTATATTTTAATTTTAGTTTTTTGTCAATTAATATTTATTTATAGTTTGTAATATTTTTATTTTTAATCTAATTTAATTTTTATTATTTACAAAATTATTACTAATATCAACAAAAATATACCTTAATTATATGATGATGATGATTAATTTTAATTTTAAAAAATTTGCAGATATTTGAACTTTCTTTCAATGGCACTGTAAACTAATTAAAAAAATAATTATTATTAAAAATAAACAAATATACAAAAATATATTAACATTGCAATTAATATATATAACTAAATTTTTGTTAAATAAAAAATTTAATTTTTAAAATATTACATATTATTATAAAATATTTAAACTAATGATAACAATTTATACTTTAATAGAAAATTGTTAAAAATTTTATTCATTTATTAGATGTAATCTCAAGTTGAATTAATTTTATAAAGTCTTGTGTCAAATAGATAAAATTATAAAAAAATTTAAACTTAAACACATGTTTTTAGTATATAACAGAGATTGAGAGTGGGATCATTTAAAAATTCCCTGATTCTGAAAATTGGCATTAATCCCCCACAGCGTTTGGCCCGAAAAAAAGTATCCCATCTCTGATTTGCTCTGATTTGATGACTAGCGTAATGCTTTTTCAATGGGTAATTTTTTATTTATAGCCGGAAGGTCTATATGTATATACGGTGTTTAGTTGATTGGTTTACCGCTTAGTTGGTTTTTGATTTTCGTTACATTTTTTTCTTCGGCAAACATTTTGGCCTGGAGTGTTAGTATTTCTACTACTGAGGGGACCAGGGAGGGAATTTTTCCAAAAACGCTCAAAAAACATATATTTATGATGAAATTTTGCCTAATTTAACTGAATTTAAACTAAATTTAGTTAAATTAACTGGATTTAAACCGGATTTAGCACCAGTTTAAAAAAAAGTTTAGCATCAGTTTAAAAAACCCAAAAAATTTGCAGGGCCGGAAAAAAGGCAAGGGAGGGGGGGTTGTAACTTTTCTCTGACCAAATGCTAGAGGGAATAAATCCAAAATTTTAAAATCAAAGGGGACTTTTGCCTAATCCCCCCTTCTCAATTCCTGATAAAAAGTAATAAAAGCAGCGCTAAATGTAATCTTTTAAGTAAATTAATACATAATTTTTATTAATTTGAAATTCGGAATTCCATCGGGAACCGGGAATATTATGTCGGGAATCGGGAGTTGTAATCACGACCGAAATCAGGCTCTAGTTATCAGTCTCCAAAAATTGTTTATATATATATATTTTAAAAATAATTATAAGTAAGACATAAAGTTTACGTTTAAAGTGGATACGAAATATTATTTTTTCAAATTTTCATATTTTTTCTATTAAAATACTTTTGAAATGTTATAAATATAAAACATAAAAATAATTTTTCTAAAATAAACTTACATTAAATGAAAAATCATAGACATTAACATTTTCCTCTTTTGAAATAATTGGCATATTAATTAATTTATAATGTTCAATACCATTAAAATGATGTTTTTTAATATTAGAAAAATTATCAGGATAATTATATCCATACGCCCATATAATATTTGTATGATGCTCTTTTGTTATTTCTAAATCTTCAAGCTTATCATTTGTTTTCTGTGGCCGCAAAAACTCGAAAATAGTATGCGTTTGATTTTGCATGCTAGTTTCAAGTATCCAATTTTGAACTTTATCAATTACTGGTTGATTGTTGTTGTCTGTCCAACAATCCTAATTTGTTTTTAAATAAATTAAACATAAGGTTACAAGAGTAATTTAAAAGTTTACATAAAATTTAGTTTGACCAGTTTTTGTTATCCAACCAATAATTAGATCGCTTTGTGCCATTTTACCATGCAACGATATGCCGAATCCGATCCATCCTTTTGTACGAACTTCAGTTTTAAATTTGAAAATATTTTTTTTATTATCAAATTTCCAGTTAATTGTAACATTTTCATTTATTAATCTTGAGTTATAACTATCAAATGCTTGTTTGCAGTTTGTTGTTACAAAAATCCACACAAATAAAATACTAATTTTTATAAACATTTTCAACTAATTTAACTTTTGATATTTTATTTATTTATATTTTGTTACAATTTTCTGCATGTTTTAATATGTAATTAATAAATTTAATAACCCATATTGTGAGTTTAAGTAATAAAAGAATAGTCAGCCACCATTTGAAATTTAAGTCGGCTAAAATTAACTAAATTTCTTCTTAAAACTTAAAAGATGTCACTAACATATTTTAAAGCATATGGTATAAGTATGTATTTGTATTACGCGAGTTAGTTTATTTTCAATTATAATTGTTTATGGCAAATTGGATTTTTGCGTTTTGTTTATGGTTATTGCAATAAAGTCTCATAGTTAGCTTTTAATAAAAGATGTTGAATACAAACAAAATTGATTTAAATTAAATAAACAAAAATAATAAATCATAAATGGAAACCTATCCTTTAAAGTTAATTGCAAATGCCAAGATGTTATAATTTAATAACGACGTCAACTTGTCGATAAATTTTTCTTATTGGCGTTTTGTTTTATTTGCAGTTTGATGTGTACTTTTCATGAGTTTTGATGCCAGAGCAGGCAATTAACTTTAATTTTAAAACCTTTTACACAATAAGTATATTTTATGGCTGAAATTTATTTAATTAAATTTTGAAATTAGTTGTCAAAATATTAACTATAGGTATAGAGAGCTAATTAAATTAGTTTTTTGTATTACGCCCGAAAGCTTTCTCCCTGAACTTGCCCGTTATCTTCTTGTCCCATCCTAACCATATTAAACTTCTGAAAAGAATAATTAGTTCGGACGGTGTTTGAACCCACTACCTGTTTGTTAAGTCAGACTTACCTGCATTCAGACGCACTAGACCACTGCGCCAGCCTGCCAGGTTATACCAGCCGTTCGAATAACCAAACAAGGTAAAACGAAATATACATTTCTTCAAAAATGTATTATAAAATTGTTAATTTAACTATTTTAACAACATTTATTGTACTGTTAATATGTTTTTATATTAAACTGTATTTTTTGCCTAAATTAAATTAATAGTTAATTATTAGATATTAAACAACAATTCAATCAAAATAGTAAATATAGTAATTTAAGTTACATTTGAATAAATTTTTAATTATTTAAATCTATTACACAAAAGGTATAAACTAATAATTTGTGAATATAAATATAATATTAATTAAAAGAAATAAATTTTAAAAATAACAATTTAATAAATTTGAATTTTGTTAGTTTCCATAATAATAACCTAAATGAAAGTCAACTTCGACCTTGATAGCTTTTCTAAACAATTGACACAACTCCTGCTCCTCTTTCATCGACACTTTGTCTGACCACTTGTCGATCATATTTTTGCAGTCAATCACTATCTGATCGCCGATTCCATTAAAGGTTAGCATTTTTGCGAATGAATTTGGTTTGTATTTTGGATTAGATAACAAATATTTGTAAACAGTTTGCACTATAAAATAACCGGTCATTATAGCCGTCGGCAATCGAGCAATTAGTGACCCGTTATTAATTACGTCTCTTAGATGGCGTTGATATTCAAGAACTGGATCTGCTATAGGTTTCGACATTAGCTCTTTATCAGCAAAACCAAAAATTTGCTGAAATTCATTAATCCACGCCATGACCGGACCCTGGATTTCTGCCTTTGCTTTTTGAAAAGATATTTTATCTTTTTCCAAATCCATTAATTCAATTGCATTTGAATAAAATTCGGGATAATATGGCGCCGAATCTAAATTGTACTTAAAAGCCCTAAAATGCATAAATTGTTCTAGTTAAAAAAAATAATATTTTAATTTTGTATTGATTGGTAAAATCTTGAAAATTTTAGTTGATTTTAGTTGTAATAAATTTTAATTAATTGGCATAAGTTGTTGCCTTATGTTTTCAAGCTTATACTAAAATGTTGTAACTTTTAATTTAATATTTTATTTTGCAATATTTAATCAATTATTTTATAAAATAAATAAATTTACCTGTGAGCAATGGCAACGTTAGAATCATTTATTTCACCAAACATTAAGAAATTTTGAACAAAGTTACTTTCTATAAACTCATCAATAATATCTTGTCCAGATTTTATAATCTTGGTACTTAGTGTTTCATTTAAATTACTTTTCTTAATTAAATTAGTTGGCATTTTGTAATAAAATTATTTTTATATAATATTAACTTTTATGTTTTAACTGATAAGTTGTCGTTTAAAGTAAATTTAACTCTCTTTATAACTTTATACCAATTAATTTAATTTTTAATTAAATTAAAGTAATTTAATCATCTCAACCATAAAATTAAATTAAATTAAATTAAATTCAAATTAATGTTGACACGTCAACAGTTCTATTCGCTTTTTTAACAAAAACATAAATCATGACAGAATTATTTATATAAGACTAAAATGCTGCTCTTATTGAATTTTAAAATATGAATTTTAAAAACCTTAATTGAATGTTACGTATTTATTAAAGCGTTTTAAAACATCTAAATTGACAAATTTGTAATGTTATAGAATGATCAAATTTAATATCAAATTATCGATAATAAAAACAATAATACATTAATTAAAATATTAACTTTCAATTATTATAAGCGATTTTGCTATAAATAAAAATTTTAAAACATTATTGAGTTGTCATTAAAAACATCTCGAAACAGGGTTCGAATGTGCTTCAACCTAAAACTTTTTGATCTTGCTTGAATGTTTTTATTCCATTTAATTTGGCTACCATTGTTAGCTTTTTATTACTCCAGAGGGCTTTCTTCTTGCACAACCGGGGTTTTCAACCCAGTCAGGGAACGTTACTTCACCATCAGGTATGGTGATGAGGATAATGTTACAGTTTTAAGAGCATATCTGAACTACTCAGGTATACATAGTTCAGGCGAGCGGCGCAGTGATAATGCGTCCGCTCTCTAATCCTGAGTTAGTTGGTTCAAACCTCGACATGAGTTGAGGCAAGACGACCACGAGCCGTACCAAGCGCTGTCTACTGGTAGTGTATGATAGCTTAATAACCACTAATCTAATATACGTTCAGGTGTGTGCTCTTAAAACTGTTACATTTTCCTCGTTACCATACCTAACGGTGAAGTAATGATACCTGGCCTCACTACGGGTTGTGCAGGAAACAATGCCTCGGCCTATGAGTAGTATACGTAATTTGTGGCAAAACCGGTCGTATACTATCAATTAACGGAGCTTGGTAAGCAACCCGTGATTGTCTTGCTCCCCTAAACTTTATTAAACTTCTGAAAAAATAATTAGTTCAGACGGGTTTTGAACCCACTACCTGTTTGTTAAGTCAAATTTGACTGCAGACGGACGCCTTGAACCACTGCGCCAGCCTACCAGAGTTGCAGTTCATAAACAAAGTTTGATAGAATAGAGTATGTAAATAAAACAGTTATGAAAATAGAAAACTCAAAACCAACCAACAACAAAATAGAAATTAAATAATTATTTTTTTTATTTGTTTTTTAATGTATTTTTGACCCAAAGTGCACTCAAACCTAACTCTATTTTAGATAAAAACTTGTTCCGAACTTCCAAACTTTCTGAAAATATCGTTATTCTGATTCTCGTAAGTAAAAAGACTTGTTTCCATGTCAACGCGTACATAAGTATATGTTCGTTGTCATGGAAAAAAATTTCTTTAATTAAAATAAAATGTTGTAAATGCTTCGAATTTTTTCAAATTATTTTTTAAATTTTAATCAGAGATCGAGAAAATCGGCCGATCCAGGGGGGATCAGAGGAGGGATTTTTCTCAAAATTTTGGCTAAAAACCTAGGGGGAATCAGGTAGGGGATTTTTCAAAAACGCTAAAAAAACCTATATATTTATGATGAAATTTTGCCTAATTTAACTAAATTTAAACTAAATTTAGTTAAATTAACTGGATTTAAACCTGATTTAGCACCAATTTAGGGAAAATTTCCTAATTTAGAGCAAAAAACCCAAAAAATTTGCCGGCTGCCTTAGGCGGCCGGCAAAACGTCGAGAAAGGTACCTTTTTAGGAAAATACCAAATGCTAGGGGGGATATCTCCAAACTTTCAATATAACGGGAAATTTTTGCCTGATTCCCCCTTATCAATCTCTGTTTTTAATATAATCCTATTATTTAGAATTATTATATTTTTCAAATTGAGATGTTATCATATAATAATAAAGTTATTTGGGAATTTCATGTTAGTTTGACAAATAATTTAAAAGACAATTTTTAATCAATAAAATTAATAAAAATTACCCAAAAATTGATTAATTATTAGATTAAGTCTAAAATAATTTTTATTATTAATCAGATAACTTAGCAGGAACATTAGCAGCAAAATGTCCGCCATCTACCAACAAATTGGTTCCGGTCACAAACGATGCCTCTTTTGAAGATAAATACATAACTGCATTGGCAATGTCAATTGCCTCACCAGCTCTTCCAATTGGGTATAGTTTTTTATATTTAACCCAGATATCATTTGATTCTTCTTCGGAAATACCCATCGCCACAAATATATTTGTTCTAATTGCTCCTGGGCTATATTTATATAATTATTAATTTTAATTTAAAATTTATAAATAAATTTTTTTTATGTAACACAAAATTAAATTAATATTACTTAATTGAATTAACTCGAATTCCTTTTGCACCAAGCTCAACAGCCATACATTTTGTAAACATATCCAGAGCACATTTTGACATATTATAATGCGAAAACATATTAGCCTAACAAATATTTGAAAGTTAATTTTTTATATAAACTTTAAGACAAATAATAAAATTTTTACATTAGTTTAACCATGTAATAAATGAAATTAATAAAAATTCTTATTTTATTTATTGTTAAATATATTATGTACATTTACTGAAATGTTAATATAATTTATTATACAGGGATTGAAAAGTTTGTCCAATTTAGGCTTACTATGAGTGCCGTTTACTTGCTCACGGCTTTAAGAAACTTGATTACTGTTTTTGGAACAATTAAAGCAATTAGAAG
>JAQFXP010000262.1:0-35944 GCA_034693685.1 Belba bartosi | reverse complement strand
CATGCCTCTTGTCTTCGACTCCGACTCTAACTCCAAATTGTTTTCCAAAGAATTCATTCTTTTCTAACGATTTTGATGTGATTTGAAATTAAAGACAATTTTGTGACTTAACTCAACTCAAAGTTATTCGAAAATGATTTGAAATTCAGTTAAAATAATCTTTAATTCGATTAACGAATAGAGAGTTCGCGTGAAATCATTTCAAATATTTAAACTTTACTTAAACTCAAAATTATAATATAAAATAATTTAAATTAAATTAAAAACATTTAGATATATTATTTAGTTTAACTTTAGTAAAATTGGATTAAATGTTATCATAAATAAATTGGGTTTTTGAGCGTTATTATATAAGTTTGTTTTTTATGCCTTCTTCCCTCCCCTTCCTCTTGAATCGGTCGAACTTATAAACTCTGATCTTAAATCAATTTGAATTATTGATTATTTGATAATTATAATATAATTATTCAGAATGTACATCTATATAATAATAATAAACGTCAATGACTTTTTAAATTTCTAGAAAATAATAACCTGGAGCAATAATTCTTTAATGATATTTATAACTATATATTACTAAATACAGATATATTTATATATTTTTAATAATTTATTATTAATATTAAAATTTTAAGCGCTTATAAAGATAATAAAGTCAAATCTAGTCTGTATATTTTTATATACATTTTTTGTATTAAATGGTAAAAAATAATTTGTTTTTAGTATTTGGATAAAAACAGTTGAATTTTTATTACTCTTTTAGTTATTGTATATTCCTTTGATTTCTAATGTAAAGTTTGTTCAATTTATTCAAGTTCAAATCTGAAAATATTTAACAACATATAATAATCTAATTATTACAAAAATTAATATTATGGTATGTTAATTTTATTAAATTATACAATTAAATATATCATTTAATACACATATCACAATTTTTTTGCATATTTATTATAATTAATTTCAAGGTATTAGACAAAGACAACAAAAAATTTCAAATCCTCTTCTTATCTATTAATATGTCCTTCAATTAAAGTTTTTAATCGCATGAATAAACTTTATTTAAAAAACAATTAACTTAACAAAACTGTAAAAATATCTTTAAATACTGGAACGAATAGATTAAAACAAAAGATAAAGTTAACACGATAACAATTTTTAATTAGTTAAAATATTGCTATATTGCAAATATAATTCTAACAAATAATATTGATATTTTCAAATTGTTAGCATAAATCTTATACACAACATTTGTGTCAATATAATTGAATATTCCGTTAAATAAAACATTTATAACAAAATATTAATTTATTTGAAATTAATATCATAAAATATAAAATCTACATTTATAAAAATGAATAATCTATTTTGTTACTTTAATAATCTCAAGTTACTAGACAAATATTTTTCTATGTGTTTCACCAAGGGTATTGAGTGAGACTATTTCTAAAAATATTACATAAATTTAGTCGACATGGTTGTCAAATAAACAATTTAAAAAACTTTTAATAAAAAAATCAAGTTTATATCTTCTTATATAAAGTTTATATTATAATAATTCAAAAACAAATATATTTTTGTAATAATAAAATATTTTTACTTTTCTGAATTGATGTGAAAATAGAAAAAGATAATTAAAATCAGATTAGAACAAAATCTCTGTTTGGGTGAACGTACAGTGCATTTGAAACGTTCAAAACACTGTTATTGCAATTCAGGTATTAGGCATTCAATTGTATTAATACAGTATAACTCGTTTTGCACTTTAGAGTTATTGCTAAATATAATCAAAAAAGTTGTATATATTTTGCAACTGTAATGAAGTGAAAGTCACCGGCTGTGCAAATATCAGCAATTTTACAAAATATATATCTCTTCTCTCTTTCCACAACTCTTTTAACAATTACTTAAATCCCTCGACTATTCAGACATCAGTAAAAAAAAGTGTAAGTTATTGGCTTTGCTTTGAATTTTTCAATTTATTTCTAAAAAATCATTAAGAGATGTATTGACGGAACAAATTGTTAGTTTATCAAAAAATTTCTAATTTTTTTTGTAAACTAATTCTGTTTGTACTCTATTTAAAAGTTTGCTTTAATTCGGATCAAAATATTTATTTTGAAATCGTATCTCTCGTTTGAACAAAACAGAAAAATACTTAAACAACAATTCATTGAAAATTTTCGAAATTCATCGAAAAAAATAATAATTGAATTTTACTACTCTTTTCAGAAAAGAAAATACGAATTGAATTAACAATGAATTTTTTGCCTATTCTATTAATTTTGCGCTTGGCGTTTTTTGGCGACAATTTTATTTCTGGTATTTCATTGCTATTGCAAACATTTTAAATTTTTTTTGTTATAATTTATTTTGTCATTTGTTCTGAAATTTGAGGTCAAGTTCAGACACAGGTATGGCTGACAGTGAGTCCATTAGCCGATAAGGATTCGCAAAGAAATTTGGAAATTCATTGGAGAAATGCACCGAAATCTAACCAAAACGACTGGATCGGACTCTTTACAGCTGATCCCATCGACAGCACCGGTGCTATCAAAAAGATTGAAGTCGATTCCAGACTGAATGGCGATAATGTGTAATAAAGCTGTTTTGGGTTTAATATTGAAATTGTTCTCATATTAAATCTAATTAACTTAACTTAAATTATATTCGAATAATCAGAACAGACGTGCAGTTTCCGTATCGAAACTTCCCGACTGGAAAGTTAAGCCAACAATGTTTGGGCTATTATGTCGCTTATATACATAACGACATTGTGTTCGCAAAGAATTGCATTAAAAACAACCCGTTTTGGATGGAAAACAATTTGGCGGTAATTGGCGACAAAGTATTGCCGGCGCTTATGATTCCGGGCACTCACGACTCGGGAAGTTTTGAAAAATTTGGTCCGAAGTCTATTGGCGACAGTAAGTGTTATATTTATTTTATATTTCTATACATTTAAACAAAATTTTTGAATAAATAAGTTATTTTCAAGTAAATGTAGCAATTTAGTGCCTGCTTAATTAAGAGAATTAGGACATTTTAATTAATTTTAAAATAAATTTTTGAATTTAAGAAAGTCACTTTATGTTTTTTATTATAATCTATTTTTATAAAATAATTTATTTTATTTGACTTTAGAAAGATTTTTAAAAATCACCAGATTAAAGAAAATAAACATGATTACAATATAATAATAAAAAGAAGAGTTTTAAAAACGCTTATAAAAACATGAAAAGCAAAAAAACGGTTTTTGTTGGAATCAATCTGTTATTTAATGATAACAACAATTTTGAAGAAATGTTTCTATATTTGACGGATTAAACTAGAATTCAATTCTTGTTCTATCAAATGGTTTTCAATAGATTTAAGTAAAAATATTTTTTAATCATATAAAAAACATTTTGGATTAACTTGTTGGAAAGTTTGAAATTAAAAAAAACTTAAGTTAGAATTAACTCAAAAAAATAAATCAAAGTTAGACTTCTAACAAAAATCTAGTAAAACTAATGATATTAAAAAACAAACTTGATAAAACATAAAGCAATTATTTAATTAATAAAAATCCAAACTAACAAAACAAATATAATTTAATCGGAAAAGTTCTAAAGGGGTTTGTGATGACTCAGGACGAGAGTATATACAACCAACTCGTTTACGGCATTAGATATCTGGATATGAGAGTCGGTTACTATAATGTGAGTGGAAGTGATGAGAAGCTGTGGATAGTTCACGACCTCTACAGGACTGATGTGACGCTCAAGGCAGCCACAGAACAGGTAAAAGACTTCCTGAGAGCGGCGCCGAAAGAGATCGTTGTTTTTGATTTCCACCGATTCGTCACTGGATTTCTTGATGAGAAAAATCCGGATATTCTTAAGCAGAGATACAAAGAGTTCTTCGACACCATTTCGGTCCAACTCAACGATTTGATGATTCCTTTCAGGTATTACTCGATTAGGAATTAAGAGTTAAATGTTTGGCTGAATTCTGAATTCAAAATACTGTATACAGAAGTATAAATATATACTGATTATAATGTACTATTAATATATATATATATATTGAATGCAGTATATACTGTATAACGTGTATAATGTGTGACTCGTTAGAAAACATTTCTAAGCATTGATAGAATTTGAGACAAATTATTATTGAGTTTAGCGTTTATTTAGTTGAATGGATTACTTAGAAACGTTAATTCATTGAAACATTGAATAAATAGACCAAAAAAAAAAATTCGAGTCTTTTATTGATTTACGAGTTATTAAAGTCTGTAATAAATGTTTGTTTTTCTTAGTCTAGGATACGGCGTAACAGTTAATGAATTGATTCGACAAAACAAGAGAGTATTGATTGGATTCGATATAAACGCCAGAAAATACTTGTCGTCTACGTCTTCGGTGCTGTTGTGGCCCAACGTTCGGCAACAATGGGGTAATAAAGACGAATTGGAACCACTCGTCGAGTACTTCGATGAGACCCTATGTTCGGACAATAAGCATACGTTGCGGTCGGCGATGGCAGAGCTCACGCCTACAGCCAGTGGTATATTTTCACTTAAGTACAAGAGTTTGCGAACATTGGCCCAAATGACTAACAGTAAATACATGGAGTGGTTCAGTGATCGCTGGGCTAACTGTGCAAACATAGTGGCGGCCGACTACTTCTTGAGCTCCAACCTTGTTGACATTGCTATTGGTGTTAACTATAGGCGAAGTATTCGAAACAAACAATCGATTCGTTTTTTTAATCTACGTTAAGCTCAAAACTATTTTTTCAGTTTTTATTTCTTATAAGTAATAGTTTTTTGACTTCTTTTTTGTCATTTCTTACAAAATTCAACATTTCTTTCGTAACATTTTATTGTCATTTCGAATAAATTTTGATATTTTAAAAGCATATATTGAAATGTGTTTCAAACTATTTAAAAATTTTATTTAACAAAAAAATGTATTTATTTTACTATTACTTAATCAAAATAAATTAATTCTCAAACAATAATTGACTGAATAGTCATATTTTGCAAAGAAATGCGTCAATTGATAAAATAGATTAGTTCAAAAAATGTATTTTTTAAAATTTAAGATAAATTTTCATTTGGCACTAATTTAAAAACTAAATAAAATTTCTATTTTATCAATGGGAACTAAAACACTTGTACAAATTTATTATGCAATATTACATAAAACAAAATAAAAAAGCTAAAAATTTAAATTGAGCATGCTAATTAAAACATTAGCCACTTAAACCATTATCTATTAAACAAATAGAGTTTATATTTTAGTTTATATCTATTTTTTATAATTAGCAGATATAGAGACGAATATAGTATTATCATATCTAGCCCTACATATCAATGATATCATTAACGCTTAGGTAATTGAAGCAAACAGTGCTAATGCAGCTTCGCTTCAATAATAAAAGCTTCAACTTACATCGCCTCCGTGGCGCAATTGGTTAGCGCGTTCGGCTGTTAACCGAAAGGTTGGTGGTTCGAGCCCACCCGGGGGCGTTTTTTTGGTTGTAAAATTTTTTGTCTTAAGTTTTTTGTTACTACTGTATTATTTGTGTTTTCAATTAATATAAATAAAACAATATTTAGGGTATTATTTTTATTTTATTATAATATTACTAAAAGTAAGTAAAACAATTTTGTCGTGAGTTTAGCAAATTGATCAGTTTATTTTAAAATTATACAAGAGCGTTATTTGACATAATAGTTTTATATAAATTTAATTAAAACAAATGTTTTTCCGTTATTCTGTTTGCTATGATTGCATATTTTATATTACAATTTATATAATATATTTATTAAGGAACTAAAAACCACTAAATAAGTTAAATTCAAAATTAATAAAAATTGTTTTAAAATTAATTTCATATTTTAAAATTGAACAAGATTATTATAAATAAAAGTTGAGATAAATTGTAGAAAAAAAAGTTATATCGAGTAGTGATTAACCAAACCAGTGGTCGATATTGAGACAAATTTATTGATATTTTATCTGTATCCGTAGTGATCATGGTCATATGAATGGCTGTCAAATACAGAAAATTTAATGCAATAATACAAATTTGTTTCAATACTGATTTTATAAATAGATTTAATTATGTAACATTTATAGTTGCAATTTTGTAAAAATTATTTGATAAATAGCAAAGATTAGTTTCTAAAAATTTAATAATAAATAATAATAACATGAATAAAGTCAATAAAATAGTAATCAAGTATAGCAATATGTTTGAAAATTTTACTAGCTTTACTAGCTTTACTAGCTTTAATATTTAAATTTATTATTTTAACTTAAAATATTCAAATAATTTCAAATATTTTAAGTCTAATATTTTAAGAAAAATAATTTAATAATTTTGCGTTTATATAATAATTTATAAATAATTATTCTTACTTTTAAAATAAAACGATTAACTAAGAGAAATGTTATATAAAAATGGATTATTTTTAGTGTATTATTAAAACAAAACAAAAATAAATATAAAAAATGAGTCAAATATTTATTTTTAATTTAAAAAAGACTTACTAGACCGGATAGTAGTGTTTATGATGCACTTCCTCTCCACCTCCGTGTTTATGTTGGCTGAGAAGTGCACCGATTATAAGCCCTTTGAGAAACTTCTTCCCACATTCGGATTGAATGACAAAACTCAGTAAAACAATTGCTAACAAAATAAAAGTTACGCTTTTTCTCATTTTTACAAATATTTGACTTTCAATTCCAGACTTGAGTTTGAATTTCAAATTGTATTCACTGTTAAATAACAGAATTGAAACTGAGATCTGTTTTTATATATTCTCGATTCAAAAGTAATTATACATTTGAACTAGCTTATATTTCCGGTTATCAAATCAAATCCAAGCCATTGTAGCATCGTTATTTTTGCCATTAATTCATTTAAATTCTTATAATCGGTGTTAATGTTATATAAATTGTAATTTTTATTATAATCAAAGTTTACGTTTTGAATGTTACGATTAAGAGTCACTCAAAATGTCAAAACCAATAATTATAAGCTCTAATCAACTCTAAAACTCTTTAATTAATAGTATTTGACATTAAATATAGACTTTAAGGTAAAAGCAATTTGAGAACCGGTAGTAATAATTTATATTCAAAAATATGGACCAGTTATTGGTATTTGAATGCGATCTCTAATAATGTGTAAAATTATAAACAATCAGCAATAATGTTAGTCTGTTTTAATTGGTCTTTTGATGTCTACAATATTGACTTTGGGATTATAATTGGTTTATAAACTCAACTCTATTTCACTCAACTATAATCAAATATTTTCCATTAATTTATTGCAGAATAAATTTAATTGTTGATGTTAGTTTTTTGTAATGAAAATCATGTATAAAATATATATATTTAAATTTTTAAAACATAAACTTTTCTTGTTTTATTCTCAAATTAGTTAATCTTATAATATATATACAAATTCAATTAAAATTAATTTTTAATCTAAAAAACTTGCACGTTTACAAACTTTGAAGTCTTTATCTTATTCATAGCTACCTATTTTAAAAATACAGTAAATGCTTACAAGTTCAAAAGCTATTTAAAAATGAAAATAGCTACATCAAATATTTAATTTTAAAAATTATGCTTAAATTAAATTACCTGTAGTTTATAAAATTAATTTCTGATATACTGTACATAAAAATAATGTCTAGTTATTAATAAATTAAATAATTATATTGGCATTAATTTCATAATAAAGTAAAGTTTATTCCAATTCGTATATTCAGTTTTAAAAATAATTCATTTCAAATAAAATTTAAAAAATAATTGTAGTATAAAACACAAGACATAAAATAAATGTCAAAATTAAAAACAAAAAATTGTGTAAAAGTAAAAAATTTGCGAAAATAGTAATCAAATTTTAAAAAATCAAATAAAAATCACATAATTGTCACAACTTGTAAAACAATAATACATCGATTGGCTTATAATCTAAAATAAAGATTAACTATCGATTTAATTATAAAATTATGATTAACTTTTGCGTAAATATTTGTATAGCAGTTAAAACTTGATTGCAATTGTGTGTAAATAAAATATATTGAATAACAATAAAAGTATTGCACTTTTCATAACAAAACATCGAAATTCTTACAGTTGTGTCAATTGTTTGCTAATAAGTTTAGTGTTTATGGATAGCTATTAATTATTTTGAGATTCCTGGGTATGTAAGGCAACAAAACATTGTATTTAATGCCATTTATTTGCCTTTTCTTCGAAACGTATTCAAAAAAGTCTGAATTGACTCTCAATTTGAAAGAACGCTTCGGATTGTTGATCGCAAATGTCATCAACGGATTCAATAAGTTGTCCAAAAAAGTGCGCGAATCGTATGGAAGCCATTGGAAGTCCAACACTTCAATGGCTCTAAACGAGTGCTCATTCAGTCTCCAAACGTATGACTTCGCAAATCCGGTGTCTTTTCGCGGCAACAGATTGACCGACAATTGTCTCAAGTGTTTCAGTTTCGACAAATGATTCCAAACTTTTTCTTTGCAATCATTGCAGTCCTGTCTGTGCCGGAAGTCATCGCTTCTGTCGTCGCAAAGCAGTGAACAGTTATGAAGAACTAGTTTCTGAAGATTAGGAAAGTATTGGTCGAAGTCTTTGAATAGTTTGGGCGTAAATGAAATGCCGGTTAAGTTAAGCGATTCGAGTCTTGGAAATACATTTAGAGCCAAATAATTAATAATTCCCCGATTCTGGTAGAACTCGATCTTCAAGTGCTCTAACGCTTCCAATCGACTCAATTGGGACAATGAGTCCATATTAAGCCACGAACTGAAGAAGAATATATTAAAAGACTTTAGTTTTGGAAAGTTATTGCAAATCAGTTCCAACTCTTGAATGTCATAGCCTTCGACTACGAGATTCTCCAGACTTTTAGTGTTTTCTTTCAAAATATTGATCTCATTTTGATTTAGTCTATATTTATAGCATTTGTTTAGTTTCAAAGTCTTCAGATTTGGTCCAAAAAATTGGGATATTTTGTCGATTGAAAGCTCGTTGACATCGAAACTAAACTCTTCGAGTAATTGCAATCTTTGGATCAAATAAATTAGACCAAATTCGGTGATCTTTTCTGGATTTGCCACCGAATTAATCGACAAATGAATTAAATGATCGGATAATAGGTCTCCCACTTGAACCCATAGACGGGAAGTAAAGCGATTATTAATAACCGAATTATTGATTTGCAAACATTCTAATTGTTTGCATTGTTTTTTGATCCAAACCAATAGCTTCAGATCGATGTCTGCACTCAATTCAACGCATTTGACATTTTGACACAATTTAAAGATCAGATTCAAGAGATCCTTATTTTCTTGAGTGAAGTCAAACAATTCGTTGTTTTGTTGACCACTTCTCGCGTCCAAACAAATCGATTTATGTCGAGAATCGCAGCAATTGCTGACACTTCGACCGATTCTCAATCCTTTGATGTATTTTAGATTACTTTCGACCAATTGTTTCAATTTGCGATTGAGTCTGAATTTGAACTTCTCTTTAAGCGACAGTTTGTCTATAATCTCTAACAAACAATATTCGTTCAGATCTTCTAATACTTTAGTATTTTTTGCATTTTTGCTGAACTTCGGCGCCATTTGTTGATCGGATCTCTAGTTCTTTGACTAATTGAAGGCTAATATGATTGCACTTAATATCTCATCAAATAATTTCAAACCTATTTCGAGCCAAACGTTTTCATTGCCTGAAAATTAAATTCAATATTAAATTAATCGATAATTGAGTAATGATTATGTCATTCAATAATAATAATTACTTTTAAATTAAAATTAAGTTCAAGTCTTAGTAATTATTAGCACAAACTTTGACATAATTTCTCCTTTAATTCAATTCTCGGATCAATGCGTTTCTGAGACAAACCAAAGGATATAATCAATATTTAATAAACAATTCAAACAATAATTTCTTGACTTTAAGTTAAACTAAAAAAAATGTTTAAATTAATATTGAAATAACGAATTATATTCAAGTATTTGCTTTAAATTTGTTTAAATTATACGTAAATTAAAAGTTTGGGTTAAATCTAAGTCAAAACTTTTAACAGTATTTTTGGCTAAACTCTAAACTAATGTCTTTTCAAATTGTTTTTCTCATTTAATATAACATTTGATCTCTGGTTATCAGAGATGAGGATTAAAATTGTTGATAAAATAACAGATCTTCTCGATTATGATAAACACTTATTTATCTAAACTTTATTTCTGACTTAAAGTACATTAAATCCAGTTTTCAATACACGTGAGAGTCATGTGATTTGAATGTCAATTGCAATGACATATATTTGAAAAGTAATTAAATTATTATTTTAATAATAATAATAATAATTCGTAAAAATATATTTCAAAACCAATAAATTATTTAAGAATAAAAAAAATAATTATAATAACAAAATAAAATAAAAACTTACAATAAATAAAATATGAAATTAATAATAAATTACTTCAAACTTACGCAACGTTTCGATTAGTCTAGAAATGCAATAAAAACTAAGTGTTTTGTAAACATATTCTCATTTAAACAAAACATTAGTTAAAATATCTCTATTAATAAATTAAAATCAATTGATTAACAATGAAATATATGATATAAAATATATTAAAACAAATCTGAATATAAAATTCATAATTAATTTGTTGTTTAGATGAGAGTTGAGATGAGATTAAATGTTTTGTCAATTCAATTGAATTGAATTGAATCGCAAATAAGACGCGATTTCGTGACTTAGTTATGCTTTCAGTCGATAGATTGCACTTCATATGAAAACTCTAATTCTCAGCTAAAGTTATAAAAAGTAATTTAAAAATATATATTCTATAGTCTGAGTCTGTAACTGAAGAATTAAAAATGTGATTTGTTTGCAATACCTCGTTTGCTGCCACTATTGTCTCATAAATAAAGTCCGACTTTTCAACAGACAATATTATAGCTCTTATTGATCGCATATTTTCTATAAGTTTGCAATAATTTATGATATTTTTTCCTAAACGATAAACCTATTGAATCGCTAAAAGTGGAGCACTTTATTCAAATTTTTTTTGTCAAATATTGGGTTGAGTGGTCAGGTCAGGGGTCAAGTATTCGAATGATTCTTTTGAAAGTAAAAAATCTGTTTAGTTTGCCCAGTATACAAATAGTTAAGGCCTAGGTCCTAGGGCAATCGACAGGTCATTAGGAGATTAGATGTTTGAATAAGATTAAATGTAAATGTTGCATGTTTGCTCAATTATGGTAATAGGTTAACCAAATTATATTATTAAATAATTAAAATTTTTAAAATTAATTATAATTAAAATTTAGTAACAATAACAAATAAATTTTTAATATTTTATTGATTAAACTTTAATACTTGAACTTTACAATAGTTTGTATAACAGTTTTTAAAATGTTAGTTTTTAATATTTCAAAAACATCTGGCCAAAAAATTATTACAACTACACTTAAAATTAAACTAAATTAATGCTTTAAACAGAGATCGAGAAGATCGGCTGAGCCAGGGTGGATCAGGGGAGGGATTTTTCTCAAAATTTTGGCCAAAAACCTAGGGGGGAGATCAGGGGAGGGATTTTTCCAAAAACGCTCAAAAAACCCATATATTTATGATGGAATTTTGACTAATTTAACTGGATTTAAACTAAATTTAGTTAAATTAACTGAATTTAGCACCAATTTAGGGAAAATTTTCTAATTTTGGCCGATAAAACCAAAACATTTGCCGGCCGCCTTTGGCAGCAGACAAAAAGTTGAAGGGGTACCTTTTCGCGGACCAAATGCTAGAGGGAGGGGGGGATAAATTCAAATTTTCAAAATCAGGGGGGGATTTTTGCCTGATCCCTTCTCGATCTCTGGCTTTAAGTTAATTCTGAATATATTGTATTTTTTAAGCGAATTTTAATTAGCCTATCCTCTGGCATAATACAATTGCGGTAATTATAAGTGATTTTTGAAAAAATTGAGTTAATGAAAATCTATTTAATTATACCTAGGTATAATTGCACCCTGATTACAAGTTTAGATATAATTGCAAAAAATTAGAATTTAATTAAAATATATATTTTGATTTAAAATAGAAGGTTCAGCTATTAATCAATTTTAAATTTAGTTTCTAATTACACAACTAAAATTTCAATAATTATATTTAATTGTTTAACTTTTACAGAAAATATTATAATATAGTAGACTTTTTAATTTTATATTTAAAATAATCTATATTTTATGAATTAATTATTGTCTCAAATCAAATAACAAACAAAAAATAATATATTAACTAATTTTAACCAAAAGATAACCATTAATAGCAAAAATAAAATTTGTAAGTCTTAATAAAATTAAGCCCAAAATGTAATGCAATTGTAACTAGATATAATTGCAGCTCGATCAGAAACTTATATATAATTGCCGCAATTGTATGTCAGAAAATACGGTCATTAAGAATCTATTTTTGTCGCATCAACATGCTAACGCAGTAATTATAATATAAATTTAGTTCCATTAAACGGTTTAAATTGTTATTACAAATTGAAGTTGCTAAAATATTACATAAAAAACTACTTTATATACAAAAGGCAATTATTTACTTTTCTTGTGATAAAATTTAATTAATAATTTGGAAAAAATATTTTTAATCGATTTATTCAGTCAATTAAATTGAGCCAAAATAGAAATCGAAGCGATGTTTAGTGTCGAACATAAATCAGAGACAAATAAAGAATAGATTGGGTTTTAGAAGGAAAGGGATTATTAAATTAGGGGTTGGAGGGAAAGGCAACTATTATAGAAGAGTGAAATAATATTTGTGAGTCATTGGAGTAGAAGTAATGTTTGGAAGTGTACCGAAACGCTAACGCAATACGACATTCAAACCAATCGTTACGAGTTGTACCGCATTAGGGACTGAGGCTGAGAGCACTTCACTCGACTCGCATATCAATACAGTTACTGTAGAGCATAACTTCAATTAAAGCCCATAACAGCCCTATTGTCTTGACTGACTAGTAGGCCCTAAACGGAAAGCTATTGATTGAGATAAAAGTTTAAGACAACTAAAACAGAATTTTTAATAATAATAATAATAAGAATAAGTTTATAAAAACTGAATTCAAATATAATAGTAAGGCTTACATACAATACAATAAGAATTGGTTTAATTTTTGAGTTGAATAGTAGAGGAAAGTGCGGAACAGTTACAGAACAGTATGTCTGGAGTGAGAGTCGTGTATGCCTTTTGAGCCCTCCCGTCAAAGCCCTCTCCATCGGAGTGTTTGGGTTGGAAATGGATTGGAAACTCGTTGGTCGATAGGAGGGCTCTGCCGTCCGGGCAGAGAGAGGACGCCTTTGTATGCTTGAGTTGACTCTATCGGCAATGAATTGTTTGAATCACATCATCGGCGAAGGAATGGAAGGAATGGGAGATGAGAGCACATAATATCCTCCATCATGAAGAGGCGGAATAACTGAAGGCCTGCTTAGCAGGAGTTCACTACTAGTTGTGCTACTGTAAGAGCCCTGAAATGTTGGCTCATTTATCATAGACTTTCCCCACCGATGACTGTGTCGATCCAATCCCTTTCCTCCATTATGGCTATCACTGTTCAAATGACCAATCTTTGAGAGGTATCACTGCTTCCACTGCTTTGATCCCCATTTCACTCGCCTTTCATTCAATACTGAATTGTCCCAAAGGGAGACACCAATGGAGCTCTGGTAGAGCACTGGTATAGCACTGGTATAGCACTGGTATAGCACTGCTAGTTGTAGTGAATAGGCGAACAAAACAATAATATAAGAATATAAGAGAATATAATATAAGAGTATATTTAGTCGTTTAGTAGTAACACAACGCCAATAATCATCTTTCAAACACTAACTTTGACACAACTCTCACCACTCACTACAGTAGTCAGTGCTTCACTCACTTGCCTCCACTCACTCCACTCACTCCACTCACACCACTCACACCACTTCAAACCTACCAGACCTACCAGTGACAGACCACTACCGCTGCTCTCAGCCTAAGATCACAGCAACTAAATGGCATTTAAAGAAGTTCGGCGCCGAAGCAATCTATTCCGTCCCTGGGATTCAGCCATATCTTCGCAAATTAATTGTACGAAACCGAGCAATACGTCCAATACATGTGACTCATCCGCATCGCCATTAAACAAGTCTTCGTCGAAGTCCTCTTCAAAGTCTTTACCCAAATCTGAGTCTAAGGCTAAACGGAATGGTTTTAAATCTGATTATAGCAAAGGTTCCGATCATTTGCATTGTTCGCCAATAAGAGCCACAACTCTGACTAATAACAACTCGAACTCTATATCGTGTCCAACAGTTCTTTCATTGCCGGCCCAATGGCAGCCAAATCTGCATTCAAGTGCCAATCAGTTGCCAATGATTCCAAGACATGACTTAATGCTATGTCACCCGCACTCGGCTCTACCCTATGCCGAGCATATGTTCTATGAACAGTTGGCTCATCAGCCGTACCTCAACGCTCAGCCATTCCCCGATCAAAGTCTGGTCAACACATCCAACATAAACAGACAGTGGAGACAAATACAACAGAAGAAGCAAAGGCCGAAGCGGTTCCAATGCCCACATTGCAGAGTCTCCTTCTCTAACAACGGACAACTAAAAGGACACATTCGGATACATACGGGTATTGAATACTATTGATTGCTATCGATATTTGATATTCATTTTATACGTTTTACTGTTATATAAATGTCTAACCTATTACTTCATTTGTCTGATTAAATGTTTGTATATTTGCAATCATTTATTAAATATCAAAATTAATAAAACATTCTTATCGAGTATTGATAGTATTATACATATATTATAAATTATAATTGTGTTAATTGATTAGTCAAAACAATTTTCAGGAATTTTGTTTTGCAATCATTTTTATTACAGTATTTAGTCTCAAAATTCAATGAGTAGTCAGTCTATAGGCTTTCAATTGAAATGAATCCGTTGTTTCATATTTGCATTTATTGTTTTAGACATTGATATATAAGTCTAGAAGTAATTGAATAAAACAGTTGTAATTCGAGATCTAATGTCGAAATCTAATCCACAATTAGGTGAACGTCCTTTCGCTTGCGATCACTCGAATTGCGGAAAAACGTTTACTCGAAATGAAGAACTGACGCGACATAAGCGGATCCACACCGGGTTGAGGCCGTTCTCCTGTTCGGTTTGCGGCAAAAGGTTCGGACGTAAAGACCATTTGAAAAAACATGTGAAGACTCACCAAAGATCCGCATCTCTACCCATCCATATACCACTGCCAGCCTCTATGCCCTACCACTTCTTCAATGCAGTCAATGGTTGGGTCTCTCATATGTGATATCAGTTCTAAACAATATCGAAATATTTGTTAATTTACTTTTGAATATAAATATGTATTTTATGTATACATCAGATATAACTTAGAAATCAAATAATTATTTTCTTAAAATTTAAATAATCGATATTTTCAAATAGAAAAGAATAATTTTGATGACAATTATAAATATCAAACAATATTCTGCTATGAATTTCATCGAATATATTGTAAAATATTGTTTTATAGTATTTGAATCAAACGAATAAATTGTGTCATATTTTTTGTATGAATTGTCTGCAAAAATATTAAATTGAAAATAATATCAATTCTATTAGTTCTGAATTTGAACATCGAATAAGCTTTTAGTTTTGTTATGAAACGGATATATATGTCATATACTGTCAACCGTTGTCTTACTGACAGTACGAGTGCTCAACTAAAACATACATTTGATTCGAAGCAAACTCTTTGTCTGACACTATCAGCGGTGATGTCGGGCGTCATGTCAGCCGATCATCGATGCGAAAAGAATTGATTCCATGTTAACAAGCAGTTACTTCATAGCCATTACTGGTGCCGCTCTTGGTTCAGGGCAAGGGCTCATAGACTAGCATTTCATAACTATAACACCAGAACAGCAATCCCTATGAAATTTGAATGTATTACTGCCTCCGAATCCATAACAGTCACCCATCATATTATAGGCCAACACTATAGCCTACATCAGAGCCCTATTACTCATATACACAAACAACACACTTATCAGAAATATATTTTTTCACTGCATTAGGTTGATGAGACTTCTTTTAATGAGTATTACTACTAAATTGATACTTGTTAGATTTTATCGTTGATTGAAAGGCTTATTCTTACAGTATAAGGTTGATTGTAAAATCAATAAAAATTGTAATTGATGAAATTTTGATGGCTATGAATATAAATTTTTTATACCAATCAATAGTAAGATAAGTTATATCTATTACTAATAGACAATTAGTTTTAAATATAGTGGTTTTTAGATGTGCATAGTAATTTGTTATTTTTATAAAGTGTTTGATATAATTTGAAATAATTTTAATATTTTATTGTAAACTTATTGACAAATAAATAGTTTATTTTAGTTTTTAGAAATAGTTTTAAATTATGAATGAGTTTTGAAGTTAAATTTTGTAAATGAAATATACAGTGAAACGACATTCAAAAAAGGATATTTATTGAAAAAGCGATTCATATTTTTAAACTTAAATTTTTTTGTGTTAAGTGTTATTTGAAAACTTCCGCAAAATATCCAGAAGTGGCGAAACTATTGATATTAGTAGTAATACAACAATTCATCAAAATAGTGCGAAAAATATAATTTTTGGTGAAATGGCAGTGAAAACCACAGCAAATGTGTCTTTGCTCTGGTTGTACATAGAGTAGGAAAACATCCCTTTCATGGAATGTCAGGAATGACCGATCTATTTGTGATCGATGTCCTGTTCCTTCTTATCACCGAATCGAAAATCTCTTTAACTCGATTACAAACGGCGATAACTACAGTAAACTCTCGGTATATAAAACTATATTCCTATAAACTTAGACATTAGGCAAAAATTCGTGTCTTTCTTACATAATTGAAAAGTAATTTAATTTGTTTGAGAAACTGATTAAGTTATTGAGAAAATAAAATGTTTAGTTGTTTGTCTACAACCGAAAACTGTTATTTAAATGTTTAGGTTTGAAGCGATAGAATATCGCGAAAATATAATATTATGTCCTCTTCTAAACTCTCAACTTTCAACTCTATTCTCTACAAATCGTATTGATTGTCCGAAAGAGTGAACTCAAGGACAACATATTCTTTTAAGTGAAGTGAAAATTATAGTCAAACGCATTGGTGTTTAAACAGTTTTAAACAACGATACGGCTATTTAGCTGATTGACTGCCAGACGCTTTAGGCCAACACTATTGTCTGTGAGCTCTGAATGAGTGCTAAATCGGTATTAAAGATCAGTGAAGTAGCAAAATCGCAACATCTTTGTTGTAGGCGGGAGTGGTCTTTAACGGGGCTTTTGCTTGTTGTAGGCGGTAGTGCCGCACTGGAGCTCATTCCTTGCCTGTGCTGGCCAGCCTAAGCAACCTTAGCCTTACTTTTACTCTTTTTTTTTCTTTAATACTTTCAGATTTCGGTTAGTAATTGCGTTGAATATCTCGTTAAATGTTCAATAGTTTTGTTAATTTTTATATAATTTTTTCATTGGTTTATTTTTCTGTCTTATAATGAAGTGACTGTTTGTTACAATTTTTATGTTTTATTGATAGAAATGATTAAAATTAAGATTTTTGATATTTTCCGAAACCGAAACCGTTTTGACTACTTATTGTCAAATTAGTTGAAAGCGAATAATGGACACCAAAAGGAAATTTTTTGAACATTGAGTGCCAAAAGTATAATGATTTCCAGTCTTATGAACACTTCAAATGCTAACTCCTTAACAATGGTTACATGAATTCGTTTTTCTATATTTATGCCCAACTCTTAACTCTTTTTGTAGTCAAAGATTTTTGAACTTTGCCATTCATTCGTTTCTATACAGAATTTTGGTTATTACCGCTTAAATGTATTAGCAAGCTCAAATTTATGAATCGTTTCTGAGGCGCAAACCTTTTTTCAAAGCAATATATTTTATGATTTCACCAGAAATTCATATAAAAGAAACATATATTCGTAAAATACTATACTATTCTATACTATAATAATAAAATTTACTCTAAAAAACTTTATTACTCTTTAAGTGTTAAAACCATGAGAATCTAGATTATTTCATCAAAATATATTTTTACGATGACAACTGTGAAGGGGCTTTTGAATTTTGTTTTCGTTTTAAATTGTTAACTTTTTTAAAAGAATTTTTTGCAATTTATTAAATAACTATTGAATAAAATCGAATTTAAAAAATGTCAAAAAGCCAATACAATTGGATTAAATAATTCTTCATTTACTAGTTTAAACAATAAATACAGGTTTGGTTACATTTATAAATTATTACCGTAAAACTATTAAAAATAAATTTGGCCAAGGTGTTAGAGAATAATACAACCAATAAATAGAAAAATAATTTATTAAACTTAAACATGGAAAATTTCAATGTTAATTTGTTTTTAGATTTATAATCACCGGTAATGATTTAATATTAAATTTACTCTATTATAAGATCAACATTATTAACAAATTTAAACCAAATCTATAAATTAACAAATAAAAAATATATTCCTGCATACTTTAATAATTTTATAATAACCAAAATGAACTTTTTGAAAAATTAAATTTTGGTATAAATGCATTGTTAAAACTTTTTTAACAAAAAAATAGCGCTAAACCCATAAACAATATGAATTATTCGTTGAACTGTAGAGTTGAATCATTTTGAGACTTATTTTGTAGAATTCAAGTCTCTGGCGAATAAAGAGTCAAAATAAATGATTTGCAGTTATTATTAAATATGTAATACATATATTCGCCATTTCCTCTTCATTCAGATTAAAATTGATTTCTCACATAATTTAGTGCAAAAACTCTTATAAATTGAAATTCAATTCACAAACATTATATACTATCAAATGTATAGAAAGTGAGTCTAACTCTTCTGTAGTAAAAAGACTGAATTGGGTTTCAGTAGCTCTAAGCGAAACACAAGTAGTTTTCAAGTGTTGAGTCAATTGTAAGAATTGAATCAAAAGTTGCAAAATATGTTTTGAAAGAATAGTATTCAGAAATAGATTTCTCACAAACAGAATGTATGATAAATAGCGTAATAGTGTTGTGAACTCTATTTCCAACACTATTTAACATTTATCGACACATTTATCCAACTCTTGAGGCATTCATTCTTCTGGTCACGGCCTGTCATCGCTGGCAGTATTGCTCTCTTATAGCAAGCGGTGATCTATTGCACCGAACGTTCAGTTTTTTCCAACAATTCTATTATTTGTCTTTTGAGTCAAGAGTCAGAGTAAGAGTAAGAGTCGAGAGAAAGAAGTGAACACTTTTAGGGACACCAGAGCTGGAAAATGGAGACCTTTTGCTCCAATATGTTCGCTCTGTTCGGAAGGCACGCCTGCATTCAAATTGTTAGTAGAGTCCGACATAGCCATGAAATTTCAGTTTTCAGGTATTCATACACTGCTTCTCTCACTCGTGAGTTTCAGACCGTGACTGTTAAGCACTGATAGCACTGTAAGTCACTGTTAGTCTGATTATCAATGATAAAGCGAGCGGAAAGTCGACAAATGGCTGATTCAAACACTCCAACCGATGCCTTCACTTCCATTCGATTCGCTTTTTCCGATTTACTTATATATAGTCTTCCACTCAATTCGATCCGAACTAAATATCTGAGTATTTAGTGGCGTATTAGCACTCATTCAACAATTATTAAATTTAATTAATTTAAATTTAAATACATTATCAATTAAGTTACATTCACATTTACTCTTTTAAGTTTTGTCCAAGTCATTTTTTGTGCAAAATCAATTAAAACTGTCACTCATTTTGAGTATTAAAAGTTTTTTAAAACTAATTATTATTAATATTTTTAGAAATAAATTTAGTTTGATATAAGTTATTGAATAAAATTTTCAGATTAGACGTTCAGTTTAAAAATTAAAGTTATATTAAATTTTTAAAATTAATTTATTATAGATTTTTAACTTAAAAAATAACAAATATTATTCAAATATTAATAAATAATATTTAGCAACCATGTTTTGCTAACAAAGTAAGTTTTAAAATCTGATTGTGAATACGCCACTGATATTCAAATCCAAAGTCAGTAAAATATAATCTTGTTATTGAGTACTCGAATATAGTTAGCATAGTTTGAGTGAATAAGTGCTAACTTTCAACTTTTTACGCTTCAATTTATTAACAAGAAGTGAATTGCTTTTATTCACAATTAGATGCGGTTTTCGTTCACTAAATACTCTCAAAGCTTACGACTCGACCACTGCTTTGAACAGCAATTCAAAAACGATATTCTTATTTATCAATTGTCAAAATGTGAACTCTTGAGTTGATTGAACTTTCTTTAATAAACAAACTTAATATTCTTAAAAGTTAGTTTGTTTAACTCATATGTTTATTTAGTTTAAAAACTAACTTTGCTACATAACAAAATGATACATTAAATAAAATCTGCATTTATTAACTTTAATTAGTTTGACTAGTTAAATGAAACAATTCAAAGTAGATTTACATTTGTTTACAAATTAGTTATAAATTAAATTAAAAAAATTAATTGCAGTTGTTAGATTAAATAAAATTTAGATTGTTTACTGTGTATTAGAATTATTTGTATTAAATAATTTGTTGTTGTAAAATTTTTATTCATTTAAAGATTTAATTTATGCCGCATTTGAATATTATGCTGTTATTGAGTTTTAGGGTTATTTAAAAAAAAGTACTTTAAAGGCAACAAAAATATTCTTAATATTGTTAAGTGTTATGAAAAATCTGAAACACTTATTGAGTTTTCTTAAGGGCCAAAAAGGGCAGAATTCACTGATTTGAAAACGTATTGACGCAATCAGTTCAATCAAACCCCTATTCAAGAAACTAGCTGACCCTAAAAAATATATTTTTGATCAAATATATGAATAAACGTTAGCTAAACAGTAAACAGTGAAAAATGTATCCGAAATGAGACAAATACAGCGATATATTTCTCACAAATAATTGTGTATTTGGTGTGAAGTTAAATGACATCAAAGAAGTTTTGAGCAGTGGTTGCGATCAAAAGCGACTTAGCGTACAGTCGGTTGCCTTAACCGATAAACACATACAATGTTGGGAAGTAACGCCTAAACGCCTATAGATTACGGGTTTGGGCCTACCTGTGCCCTCCGATCATTTGTATCATACACTTCTCCCGTTTACCATCTTTGCTCTCAAGTACTTTAAAAACATTTCCCATTTCGCACAACTCGATCGCATAATCATTTTAGTAATACTTACTTTCTTTTTATTTTAAAAGCTAGTTAAAATAAATAAATATTCAAAAACTAAATCTAATTCTTATTAATTGTATATTGGCAATTGTATAATTAATTAATTGTAAATAAACAGTTTTGTTTTCAAGTTCAATTTTTAATTTAAGATAAAACAAAAGGTTATCTTTGTTGCAATGCTTAGCAAGTATTGCAGTAAAAGTTGTTTTTTGTAATTTAGTTCTTTGTTCCAACAGTTGACTTAATTTATAACATTTTAAAAAGTTTATATAAGAATGAATTTTATTATTTTAGTTAATTAAATATTATTTCTTATTTTAATTGAATTAAATTAAACAATTGCTTACTTCGAATAATTTAAATCTATTTGATATAATTAGCATATGTGTAGCGAATAGGCAAAACAAGCTAGATCAAGACAGAGTGTTGTAGTATGTAGTCCTTGATCAGTTTGTTGGTCACATGTATTTAATCCACTCGAAGAGTCAAACGTTGTTATAGTGTTAGACTGTCTATACATTTGACGCTTGCATTGAGTAAAGCGATCGCCGAATGCGAGCCAAAGGTTGTCCGCAAATGCAATCAATTGTAATTCAGGCCTCTCTTCGTCAGAGTTTTTGCATTATATATAAAAGTGAATCAATGATTGCCTCAAACGCTCTCCAAACTGATGTATAGGCGACGAGTTCTCCCCACTCGAGCCCAACAATAGTTGGCAATAGAGAGCAATAAGAGTAACGTTTTTGAAAAGAAGGCACAAAAGGCGCTGACGGCCACTGAAAGAGCCGGTCGTTACTCCAGTTTCACTGCTTTCAGTCCAGACTAGCGCTCAGTTGCTGCGATTGCAGAGATTGTTGAGATTGCAGGAAACGCTTTCATCATCATCACTACTACCACCACCACCACCACCTCCTTGCTACATTCTACACTCAACACTCTCCTGCACACCTCTCCTCTCAAGCAACAACACCACTTATGCCTAACTTTTCTATCAAACAATGAAAATATTATTTTATTTAATTATTTTTGAGTTTTATTAGAATTAAGACATCAAATATTAATACTTCATACATATATTTTCATAAAAACTTTTAACTAGTTTAAAGAAGTTTTATTACCATTGCACTACATTGTATTGTATATCAATTTTATTAAATAATGTTTAATCAATATATAGTAAACAATATTTCTATTGTTGATATCAAGTGGAAAAATGTCTATTTATTAATATAAACAATTTAGAAACAAATTTTTCTAAACTCAAAACGTTTTTAAATTACATTTTAAACATAAATAATTAGTTGTTTTTATAAAATGGTTTAAATTTGACATTGTTAACCACAAATAAAATCTTTAGTTAAAAATTCTAATCTATAATTTTAAAAAATTTAAACAGATTAGTCAAATCTTATTAAGATTATTTACCAGGGCTTCAGAGGGTAAATTGAAATTCTGATTTTAAAATTGAAATTTATACCTCTGGCATTTGGTCTTTAAAATTTACCCCGTCAACGTTTGTTCGACGCGAAAGATAGTTAACAAATTTATTATTTTTTTGCCAAAATTAAAATTTTTTTACTAAATTGGTGTTAATTCCAGTTTAAATTTAGCTAAATTTAATTTAATTAAATCATAATTATATTAATTAATATATATTATCCGCATAAATTTTAGCAAATAAAATTTGACTTTGCCATGCAAGATTTAAATTAATTTTTTATATTGAAATTAAAAATTGCATTTTATCTTATAATAAGATTAAGTTTATTTAGTACTTTATATCGAATGAATAATACATACATTATTATTACAAAAATATAGTAAGTTTTTTCAATATCTAATACAGAGTTTTGTAGACAGATTTTGAGCCCTTAATGGCATTAAAAGCCATAAATGGAAACCTAGTGTCGAAGCGAAGCAGAAAACCTAATCCGGGTTTGAAAAAAATGCATATAATGGACGTTCACTTCAATGAATAGTATTGGCAACAAAGGTCTCACTCTTTAAATTGTGTTACTTTTTTATTATTCATTTAGACCCTCCAATGAATAATGAAATGTTAGGCCCCTATTAGGCCTATCATGCGTAAGGTGTAAATGCTATTAACTATTTGCTATTCAATATTCTTACTGAAGTTTTCGACCCAATCTCTACTCTATTTCCACTCTATTCGCAGCAAACGTATCGCACATACAGTTAACATATTTCTGATTTTTTTACGATTCTCGATATTCTCTTTTGAATAAACTCTTAATGAAATTTATAGCAATGTTTTCTCCAAAAGAATTTATCGCTTTAAGAAATAAAAGTAAATTGAATTTTCATGGCTTTTGATCGTCGGCTAAAGTCGATTGAGTTGTGGATATAAAAGAGTGGGAAGAGTGGGATGTTCTACAAAAACAGTCCAATTTGTTGCGATATTTCGCGACTATTGTTTGCCAATACAGTTGAGAATATATTTCTGCAATAATCTTAAGATCGGATGAATGGCTGGACTAATGAGATGTTGGGCTAACACTAGCATTAAGTGATTTATGATCTCAAAACTTATATCAATTGGTTGTGATTTACTTTTCGCGTTATAAGTGTGAATAAGTGCCACTTTGACCGATACCGGCATAACGGAGAGGGCGGGAGAGCTCTGGCCTTAGGCAAAGCCAATGCCCAATATGTTTGTTAGCACTTCTTCGCTTTAAACTTTAGTTTTCGGTTAAGTATTTGATATGATTTAAACTTACTTCAATTAATATTTAGTATTAAAAGTTTAAATTCTGCTAAACTTCAAAAATATATAATTTATTAAATAGTGCCAATACTAAAATATAATTTAAAAACCAGTTTTTTTGGCTTAAATTTAAATCAAATAACCGAATACTAAAACTAATGGTCAGTTTGAGAGAAGTCTCGTTAACCTTCAATCGCATTTCAATCATTGTTCAGAAGCTATACTTTTTCAAAGTTTTTCTATTTTCGACAATAGTTTGCATTTTGTTATTATACTAAACAGTTTTGTTAAAGAATTCTGAGATAAAGTGGTATTCAATCATAAAGTCAAGTCCAATACTAAACACTTTTTGAATTTTGTTTATTATGAATAAAATGTTGAACATAAGTGGCCGATACTCGTGCTCAACATTTTACCTAGCTTGCATTTCCAAATTTAGATAAAGCAAGTAATAGAAAGTATAAGTGTATTTTTATATGTTGATCTTTATTTCAGAAATACAATAATATTTTTCGAAATTTTGTCAATCTATCTAAGCACGCTAAATTACTTAAATTTTACCAATATACCATATTATGCAAATTTTAATAAATGGCTTTAATAAAGTAAAGTATAGCAAGGTAATGTTAATTCACCAACTGAGTATTGTTAATATTAAAAATTCTTGATTATAGCAACAATTTTCTAAAGTACCAAGCAATTTCTAAAATTAAGACTATACAATGATATATTTTTAAAAAGCCACAAACTCTAATATACAAAACTTTAATTTGCATTCATTGGGTATTTAAGATAAGATTTTGTGACATTTCTTATAAATTAAAAAATCAATATTTCATTTATCAATAGAAATAATAATATAAATAAAAATTATTTACAACTCTGTAGTATTCAAATAACGTTAGAGTGGAAAATAGTTTCGGAGCTCTTCTTGTGCTAAGTGTCTGAATGATAGTTATATTATGGATATATTTGTTGGTTATTGTCGATTGTGTTGGGAATAACAAATTGAATACAACAATGGGATGAGCACTGGTGTGCTATTTGAGAGATGCCATGCAATACAATACTGGTGTCTGAGAGGTGTCACCGATCGGAGACACTAATAGATAGTGAATAAAATTTTATTTGTGGTAAAAGTTTTTGCATATGATTTGCATACAATTCAAACCGAATGGCATTTCAAGTATTGAAAACTCTGGTCGAGAGAGTCTGGCAATAGAAGCGGACGTTTAAACAGCGGGATATGTATCGACAATAAATGATTTAAACCAATGCTCACTATTCGAGTGCTTTTTCTATTAAAAAGATGATTCGATAGTAAACTATTTGAATGAAGAATACGAGCTATAGGTTTCGCACACTTTTATTCACAAAACTATTGATCAGTTCTGAATGGTTTGGGAGGAGAAGCGCCTAATTGTATCATTGAGTCCATTACTGGTCTCCAAAAGTATTTACAGCAAAACACACCTTTAAGTAGCACTTTATCAAAGGTTTGCACACTTTTCATAACTTTCTGACCTCTCAAGTGTCGACTCGTAAGTCTAGCTCTTATCGTCTCATCTTCTTTCGCCAAAAGTGGCGTACATTTTAACAATAGTTTAATTTTTTTAATCAATACATATATAAAAAATTAATTATATAAGTTTAAATAAGCAAATATTGAGTTTAAATAGAAGCTTAAAATCAAAACCAATAATAATTTATAAAATTCTAAAATGAGTGAATATTCAATATATCCGCCACTGATTGCAAAGTTGGTATTGAGAGCCGAGAATGTGTTTGAGGCGAGAAATCGAAAGTTAGACTATTGTTGTTAGACTAGTGTTACAACAGATGCTGTCTTTAGTGGTGGCCATAGTTGGCGAACAGCACTAAATTCAATGAGTAATGACCCGAAACGACAGAAGACTATCATTGAAATCCATTTGTGAGATGAATGTGTCAAAAGTTAAGCCAAAATTAATGAAAACTGAGTTTAGATTTAAATACTGATCTAATGTTTAAATGTTATCTCAATCGCAGGTTTGTCTGATTCAGTGATAAATGTAATGATTGATATGTTAGAGGTTTTGCTTTGAATAGAATTGTAATCAATGTTCTAAACCATTGACACAATTTAGTTTCAAATATTCATTTACTAAACAATCAAATATAAGGCAACGTTTCACTCAATCCGTTTACGAAATAATATCAAATATGCTTGTACATTCTGCATTTTAAATATTTAAACTTCAAACAAAAACCAAAATCAATAAAATATTTGATTTGTTAATATGAAAATAAAGCAAGTGTCTTTTAAAGTTTCTTTTATAATTAAATGTTTATTAGAGATGTACTAAACTTAAGAGTGGACACTAAACAGTAATTATTTTAAATCAAAACATGCTATTTTTTATTAATCAATTATAATTTTTACAATTATATCTAAATTTCTGATCAGGAGTAAAATTATACTTAGATATTTATATTTGCATTGATTTCAATTGTTTTAATTTGCCCAAAAATGACTTAAAGTTGTTAGCAATCATATGTTGCAGATTCTAGCACATAAATCTCAAATACAAAATCATTCAAGAACATTGCCTAAACATTATAACCAGAAGCATTTTAACAGTTTTATTGGCGATTGAAACTGATTGGTCATTCTTTAATTTTTATCTTTGTTTAAAAATTTGCTGAAAAATATTCTTAAATCCGTTGACAAGTAAAGACTCTTATTATGATGCAAAAAACTCAAATTACATAAATCAAAACTTATTATGATAAGAATTATCAAGCTATAAATATTAGCTAACTAAAATTTATATATGATGCTTAATTAATGTATTTGAATTCTGCTGGATTAAGTCATTTATTGTTTTATCTTATTTTTGAATAAATAAACCTAGATTAAAATTAGAGAAAATTGTAAACTACTGTAATTTGTTAAAAATAATTTAGTTAATAATTTATTAACCAACATTCATACAATTTATTAATAAAGTATTATTTGTAATATTTGTTAAAATTTTTACTAGTTAATTTAAGAAACAATTGAATCCAATTCGAAAGTATGGCTTTCGCACTAAACTAGTAATATCCTACCAATTAAACCCCCGGCATAATCTTAAAGTAAACCAAATCAGAGTTTCAAAATGTTAACATGATAATTATATGCTTAATCTTGTACTTTTTAAATATGAATCAAATTGAGTTATAATATTTAGAAAATTTTATTTTATATTTTGTGGTAAAAACCAAAATTTGTGAATGTAAGACAATTATTTGTAATTTAGAATAAATAAAATAAATAAAATAATTTTTCATTCATTTAATTATTTGTTTGCATCATTTGTTTAATCATTTAATGCTTTTTCAACACTTATCTCAAAATTACTTTCATTCGACTTTTTATAGTTTATGATTTAGTAATTCAATTAATTTACAAATATTTTAATTAAAATTACGTTTTTTTAACTATGAGTCAAAACTTAAGATTTTAATAATAATTTTTATGTTTGGAACAAGTTTTTCTAATAAATTCTTATAATATTTTATGTTCACGTAAAAAAATATATATTTTTGATATTGTTCAATTTAACAAGTTTACAATTTGTTACAATATATCTTACAACTCCTGATGAAGGTTCTTGAAGGACCGAAAGCGCTTGAGTTTTGAATTTCAATAAAATTTCTTAAATTAACTATCGCTAAGTCTAAAGAGTTATTTAATTTTATCTTAAAAGTTTACAATTTGTTTTTATTTATTATAATTTAAATTAAATACAGCATAAACAAGTTTAATTTAAAAAATAAAATTAAAAATAGAACTCTTGCTAAAGGGTCTGAAAGTACCGAAAGCGCGAGAGTTCTAAATCTAATAAAATAACTTAAGTCTAAAAAGTTATTTAACTTAAATTTTAAATAATTCAATAATTATTTTGTTTAAAATTACTTAATTGAGTTATCGGTTGAATATTAGTTGAATTTTAGTTTAAGACATGTTTCTGATTGCTATATTAGCTCTGATACTAACCAACGCTTACATTGAATGCAAAAATAACGCCAATTACTGCACTCATGAGTCGTCAGACCCGACGGGCGATAAAGTGAATCGACTTCAGTCTGTCTTCACGATCGGCGACAAAGTCTACATAAGAGTCGGTAATGAAAGCTCCGAATACTGGGTCTATGATATCAGACGCAATCAGATCGAAGTGAACTCAGTTTCAGCCAATCAGTTGTTTCCGGGCTATTACCCAATTGTGGTATTCGTGAGCGCCGTCTACTGTACTAACTGTTCGCAACTTATTAACAACTTAGTGATTGTGATCGGACGGAAGGATTTGCTCAGTTATTACGGATTCGCGACTTTTCGTATACAACCCGACGGCTCGTTAGTGAAGATCAATGACCAGAAAGAGATACCACCGAATTGGTCACTTCGGACAGAAGGAGAGTTTAGTTTGAATGCTCCGCCATATTGGGGATTCTTTCCTGAGAATGTGGTCACACCTCAGATCAATTCTTCGCTATTTCATGGATTCATGTTTTACCCGAAGGAACAGATCTTTAGTTTAAAGTATTTCAATGATAGCAAAGGAATGGGACGACAGTTCGTATACAAGAAGTTATATTTAAACGGATCGCTGTCTGACTGGCAAGAGGTCAAAGTCGTCGGCAGTTATCGTATTTTGAACTCAATATTCTATATCAACGACACTCTCTATTCCATTGATAATGACCCGCAAAAGATGCCAACAATTGCTCATAAGATCACTGCACAGGTTGTTAATCGAGAGGTGGTTTTCAATTTAAGTGATGTCAATATCGATGCGCGAGAGTTCTTCAACTGTTATGATAACTCGTCTATAATTGATTCGGTCACTACATCCGTACCCTCGACCACAACAGTTCAGACTCAACCACCCGTTTCACCCATAACTCAATCTACTGTAACATCAGATACAGTATCTCAATCGGTAAGCCAACCATCCATACCCTCAACCATACCCTCAACCATACCCTCAACCATACCCTCAACTATACCCTCAACCATACCCTCAACCACATCAGCCATTCCAATATCAACAACGAATACATCGACAGAAATGACCACAAATTCTATTGTTTCGAGTGAAACAACTACTGAAATGAATAGCACAGACACTAATACACCGAATGCTATGACTACTTCAAAGACCACTATTCCCGAAATACCCGATGAAGATGAAGACAAACCAAATCTTATCTTTTGGATCATATTTTTCGCAGTATTTCTGTTTATTATAATTGTAATAATAATCTGTATATTCGTTGCCATCTATTACAAGAATCAGACGATTCGAGGAAAGTATAGTTATATCAGTTCCAAAGACAAATCCCAAACATCCCGAAGAGGTGTCATTCCATTGAATAAAGAGTCGACGAGTGGCACAGTTGGGTTGGACGGGAATGAGGCTTCGCTCAGCTCTCCCTCTAATGTCAGTATCCGATCGGTTAATACAAAACAAATACCGATTGCTATTCAATCGGCTTTCCAAGAGAGCGGTCGAAGTCCGTCTACAGCGACACTTAGATCTAATCGATCGTAATTTGATTTTGTTGTCAAAGCATTTATTTATTTTCCTATTATTTTGATTTTTGTTTTTCATAAATATAATTAGAAATGAATTTCTAATTAAATAAAATATTGATTTACAGAAAATTAAATTTAAATAACTATTTATTAAAATTAATTATTAAGTAAAATTACTAATATAGATTCCATTTATTAAATATAATATTTTGCAATATTTAAGTTTTTAATCCGAGTGCAGTTATACGTACTGTACAGTAGAGACAATTATATAAATTTTTCTTAACTCAATTTATCCAAAAATGACTTATAATTTCCACAATTTTATGTCGGATAATTTACAATTTTACAATTGAAAAATTATACAATTAAAAGTAAAAACTTAAAATATTTCGATAAACAATCTTAAAATTTGCATTTAATTTATAATAAACTTGTCTTGCAAGTTATATTATAGATTATCGTAACTTAATATGTTTTTAAAACTAGTTAAATAAATATAAATCAAATTTTAAAAACAAACTTATTTTTATTTATCATAATCTAAGTATTTAAATAAAAAATATTATCAAGCCAATAATCACTAGCAAACTAGATCAATTTATGGTTAATTTAGTATTTATTATATCAATAATTGGTATAATTATTGAATTGAATTAATTTATAATTTTTTTGAAGTTTCAGTAGAAATGATGCCCTCGTCGTGCAGTCGCATAAGCATTGGGTGATATATCTCTGACCGCATCGGTGCGATCACTCCTTTGGTTTGTATTTCTCCGTTCAATACCATATTCGCCGCAATACCGGCCGGATATCCAACCGTCTTAGCCATAGCTGAGTAACCGTTTGGTTCGCCATAAACAACCAAGTTGATGTTTCGCTCCTCGTGCGAGCCGTCTGGCCATTCAATGCCGATGTCGTGTCTCATAATTATGATGTCCTTCTCATTCGGTTTGTACGACAACTTGTTTGATAAGAAGTAAGTGATTGTATCGATCGGTGTATTGAGTTTAGCAATCAGTTCCTCTTCGAGTAAACCCAAACTCTCAATAGTGTCGACTCTAAACTGATTTTCAACCCTATCATAGATCAAGTTCTTTAGATTAGAGAGAAGAATATCATCTTGATGGCCCAACTGAAGTGTCATAAACTGTTTCCATGTTATATCCGGGCCGTTCGGGTGTAACGATGGATGAGGTGTTGAGTCCAATAAATTCATTTTTTGCAATCCTTTCATTGCGTCACAAAAACCTCGATATCTGACGTATAGACAAGGTTAAATTATATTAACATAACATCAAGGTTAAATCGTACAAGTTTGCAATAAATTTATATTTTAATCAAAACTTTTCATTATTTATGTTAATTAATATCTATATTACCTAAGAGTTCCACGAATAACAGTCTTTGCAGAAGATATTCCGTAAATATCTTTATAAACAGTAGAGTCTCTATTGGGATATCCCTCCAGATTATATCCGTGCAAAAAGTCAATGTCAGTCGTGTTGTCCATAAGCGCACCTCCGGTTGGAATCTCTCGAATCTCGTTGTTCTCAACCCATTTGGCCGATCCGACAGTATTCAGAATAACTCCCTTCGGATTCCAACTAAACTTATATCGCAACGAATTGTCCGCATTTTCGGGCACAGGTAGTCCACCACAATACGACACAAATGATGTTATTTTGCCTCCATTTGAGACAATCTGATCGAAGCACTCCATTGCCAAGAGATGATCAATTCCCGGGTCCAGTCCAACCTCGTTAATAATCGTAATGCCGGCCTCGACGGCCGCGTCATTCAATTGTTTCATTTCGGGAGAGGCATAACTGGCCGTAAGCATATTGGTCTTAAACCGAATACATTTTTCCGCTATTTTCAAATGCAATGTATAGGGAAGAAGACTAACGACAAGATCCGAGTCTTCAATCAATTTGTCTAAGTTTTCACTGTTTTTAGTTACGTCTATAATAACTGATCCGGCATTGGATTTGTTGGCCTTTTTGACCAAAGCATCGCCGGCTCCTACAGCACAACATTTATATTGTTTTACATTAGTTTTTATTTTGTAAAATAATTGTCACAAACCCTGTAGTTCTGCGGCAACGGTAACGAAGATATTATCGTCTCGAGTCAAGAGTTCAACCAAAGGAGCCGACACATAGCCAGCACCTAAGACGAGCACATTTTTTTCGTTCGATGACTTCTTCCGCCGCAAAACACTAATTGAGTCCTTATTTGTTCGCAAATCCATAATATATTCAAAATTTTTAGTAAGACTACCGTTGCTGGCAATACAGGCGCCCTTTACTACTGGACCAAAATTATTCTCTTCGAGTGGTTTAGTTGCGTCCGAATTGATTATGTCGTAAATGTATGGTTTGAGTAGATCTCCAAACGATTGGGTGGCCTCTAATGGCAGTTGTGTCGGCATATTGTCAATAGAACAGACCAGAACTCCTGGGCCTAATCATAGGTTAATCATAAACATTGAGATAAAATTGAAATAAATTAATGAATTAATCGAAATAATTAATAAATATTATTTGAGAAAAAACTAATTAAATTATCAATAAATTCCTTTTTAAGACAAACACTGATAAAAAATAAGTAAATCAATAGATTGAATGAAATCAACAAAAAATTTTGATTAAAAAATATTTGAATAAACTTATTAACTAAAGAATATAAAGATAAGAATACCCGCGAAGTCAGAGCTATGTTGGTTATAGTCTGCGTCGTAGAGACAGAACGGGTTATCAATGGTCGTGCACTCAGTCATGAACTCAACTGACCCGCCCGGGTCTGCACTGATGTCGCAAATGGCAAGCAGTCGATGTGGTAATGCAGGCGAACCGACCGAAATCGGTAGCCATGGCGTGTATTGTGGCACAAGTAGTCTTTTAGCGTCGGGAATGGTTAGCAGTTTAGGCGAATCGTGTGACCAATATATGCCATTCACTATCACCGAAGCGTGCGGTGCTATCTCTGTTGCAAAGTTCGAATAATAGCGCTCCGGGTGTAGAGTCGCCTCTTCCGGATCATAGCCACCGCCTTCTTTGCGCACCCAATGGTCTGCCCGGGTCACTATAGAACCGTATACTTTGGTCGGTTGACCCAATTGAGCTACTTTTCCCAAATCTTTGACCTGAGTTCACGATTTGTATATTTTAAACAATTTTTACACTAAAACTAAAAACAATTGTCTATCGACTTACGTCTACGTATTCGTACGGCAACTCTTGAAATATCTCCTGAGCGCCCTGGGATACGTTGCCTGAAAGCATATATTTGTCTTAAATATTATCTAAACAATGCCTAAACATTCAGTTTTAAATACCAGAACCGGTGAATATGAAAGTCAAGGGCCCAATAGATCGGGGCATCATTGCCAGTGCTATTTCATAACCGGTGTCCCGAATGGCCTGTTTAGCCATTCCACTATTGCGGTAGTTATGTGCCGGACCCACGTGCATGAACGGCGTGTGGTGGCCCAGTGCCAGCAACCGCAGACCCAACCCGTGCATAATGTCGATCATTCCGGCGATTCCGGCATATCTGCCGAATGCAACCATTCGTTGGTTATTGTCAACCATTTTCTCGTAATCGATAAGTCTTTTGATTCGAATAATTAAATTAATAATTTGTTAATCAATGTCTCGAAACCGAATTAATACCGAATGTTTCGATCGAGAATGGCGTCCAATAGTGGCATGTTCGCTTCCTGTGCTTTGATTGTATGTGAGAAGAAGGCATAGGTTTTGTTTGGAAGTAATGAGTCGATTGGCACTTGTTTTACACCTATAATAACCGGCGCTTCGCTTATGTCCTCCTGAATGATGGCCCCGGCCTGGACGTACGACTGGAGGGGGTAGGCCCTCCTGTTTGACGGCTGGACAATCACTTTAATGCCTTTTTTAACCAATTGTCTGACATGAAGTGGCGCCAAAGGAGCCCTCCTTTCCCATACCGACGCATCTTCGCGTCTAATCGCTAAATGTGTTTAAATTGAAATTTTATATAATATTTGATTAAAACTTTAATTTAAAAAGAAATAAAATAATGTTTTGGTTTTTATGGTTTCAAAAATATTAATTTGTGATAAGTTTACCATTTTTTGATGTTATGCAAAGAATGACATATTTTTAATTCAAATCCAATCTTATATTTACAGTATTAGAAAAACTCTTACTTTTAGATTATGCATGCTATATATTATATGTACAGTATGTTAATAATGAGGAAATGCCTGTATATTGTATATAAATTTTTAAATTTTATTCGTTTTTATCAAATTTGACATAAATTAGTTTTTTGCTAAAAATTATTTGATATTAAAAATTACCTAAAATTTTCTGATTTGATGGATTCGGATTAATTTGAGAAATTGGCTGGTTAGCGCCGAAAGATGACCGAGATCGCATAATACTTTCGGATGAGGTGAATGATATGGATTTGTTCCTGATGACTCTTCTCTTAACGCAGTGTGAGATTAGTCGGATATCCAAAAGTTTTTTCCGTTCAATCATTTTTCCAAATAATTTTGGCCAAAATATTCAAATAATAAGCAATTGTTTGAAAACAATAATTGGAAAATAATTAATAAATAAGTTTTGATAACCCCTTGCAATAGCTATCTCCTCAAACTTCCACATCAATAGAAAAAAATTTAGAGAAAAATAGCAAATATTTTTTATTTTTCGTAATCACTTCATACGTTTCAATGCCATTCACTGATTAACGGAGTTTCTCAAATTTTTTAAATTAAAATTCATCACAAATTCAACTTTTTTAAACGAAACTTCAAACTAGTTCTCCGTCAGTAACAGGGAATCTCTACTTTTTTAGAAAAAATTTCAATTATTTTCTCAAATTTTGCGCATAATCTAAGAAAAAGATAACTTTATGTTTGAATGTAGAGCACAAACACCGTCATCAACAGCCGATGTCCGCAATAGTGAGAAAGTCGTGTTCTTAACACTTGTTTTCAATGGATTTGATTCACATATGGATTGAGTAAATCTATTGGAAACCTCAAACCTTGGATTGTCTAATCAGTTTTGAATAGATAATGTGTTTTCCAGTCCTAACTCAAGGTCTCTGTTTCAGGTGAGCTATCGCTAAGGAATTGCTTTCGTCTCTCGTCTCGAAAGCATCGCTTCGGGTCTTATTTGAATTTTTAGGTCTTTCCAATCGACTGGTGCTTTAGGTAAATGAGATTTGAAGTAAACAACTATTTTTGCAATCAGAGCCAAATTCTTTTCTTTTATTAGTGGAGAAAAACAAAAACTTTTAGCTTTTATTGTGAAAAACAAAAAGTTTTCTTAAAAAGTTGATTTGAACATAAATAACAAATTATTGTAATTTTAATTGATTTAGTTTTGATAACAACTTTTTTATGCAATAAAAACTTGTTTTTAATACATTGATTAAGGGATTTAAAATATATATAATTTGTGTTATTTATAATAATTCTATTAACAGTTAATTTGTTTTATAAATCTAAAAATATTGAATTTTATAATTTCTTGCAAAGCAAATTAACCCTGGGTACAATTAATTTAAATTTTAGTTAAACCAGTAGAAATTAAATTTGAATAATAAAACTGGTTTTTGACTACAATTTCAATATAAAGTTTTGTAATCATTTTTCTCAATAATATAAAAATATTGTTTATAAAATTTGGAATTGATTATTAAATATTTTTACCAATTTTATATACTTGGTCTTTTCAGTTTATTCAAGAATTAAATAAAACTTTTAATGTTTGTTTTAAACGCATAACTAACTAAGAGATAATTATTATAAAAAAAATAAATCAAAATATTTGTAATCAACAAAACTTTTAAACATGTATTAACAACACAACAAAATACACTATTTGTGAAACTGTTGCCAAAAAACTTATTTACAATATGTAATTTGTTATTGGTAAAATTAGACTTAAGATAATCTAACTTGTAAATAATTGCATTAGTAGCATATTGCAGTAAAAAGATATATACTTGAAAATTATATAAGATTACTTGAAAAATTCTAACAAGTAAGTAATTGTTTAAATATAAAATACTATATAAAATTATAAATATACTAATAATACAATTGCACATCATGATTGATTATAGGATCTCAGTTTTTATCTAGTATATTTTTAAAACTAAATAAAAACTATTTAATTTTAAAAATCAATAAAATATGTACAAGTTATATATATCCCTTTAAATAATTAAAATTGAAGATTACTTGATAAATAAAAAACATATT
>JAQFXP010000261.1:0-35969 GCA_034693685.1 Belba bartosi | reverse complement strand
GATAATTTCAAATTTTCTTAAATGTAATGTTCTGTTCTTGTTTAAATTTAGATTAAAATAAAGAAACATTGTATTCGGGTTTATTGTTTTTGATTAACAGCTTTAGGAATTTAATTATTTTTCATTTAATAGTTTTAATTTTAATTAGAATCAATTTCTCATAAAATTAAATTAAAATAAATTGATAAATATAAGAAAATTCATTTTTAAAAATAATATAAAAATTGTAATTGCTCCTTTTTAAATTGTTTAAATTGCTATTTTAAAATATAAAAAATAGATTGCTAAATTTTTAAACTTGTTTTTTACTCACTAAACTTGTTTATTTATTCAATTCGTAAATTATTTTACATTAAATACTTGCAATCAATTCTATAAAAAGTAATTTAATAAAAGATAATTTTGTTAAACGTTTATGTGTTCAAACGTTTATTTTTTCTCCGATTTATTTTTGACTTTTAGAGAATTTCCGGTTCAATAGATTCAGTTTTAAAATTAATTTCATCTCAAATATGGAAAACATTTTATGAAACTATTTATAATAAACTGATTGAAAAATAAACATAATTTGTGCCAAAAGTGTCGATTAAATACCGGTTTTTAATTAAATTAGAATAAAAATATTGAATAAGTTTTGCTAAACAAGAAATTGATAAAAAAACTAATGTTTACCTCAGAGTGCTCTTCACAGGCTTCGTGCCCATCTTTAAGCACCCGGTCGTGGGCTCGAGAGTCATCATTTGTATTCCTAAAGCTGAGCACTGTTTCCCTCAACAGTCTCTTTGATAGAGTGGACGGCAATGACCGGCTGTTGTGGCTCAGGTATGCCAGAAGTTGACCCGACTTTCAGATAAAGTACATTAAATGATAAAAACATTTACTAACTAATCAATTAATTAAAAATATTTTCCTCACTTGAGATAAATTCTGGGAATATAAAGATCGCCAAACACTGAAACATTGACTATCGGAGGCTAAACAGTTGGTTAATTCCGATAGTATTTCCGATTTATGTTCAGCAAATAATTCGGAATTGAGTCGATCGAAAAATTCGGGAAAATAAAGTCTCGAATTCTGTTGTGAATTATAGCGAATTGAAATTAACTGTAATTTAAGAAAAATAAAAATTAGGTATTTTTAAAAATTATATTTAAGACTATTTACTTTGAGTTTTGGGTAAAGAATCTCTAATTGTTTTTGAGAACTGCTTTGTATTCCATTTGCCGGCGAATGGATTAAATCAAAGAAAACAAAGAATTGTTTGACATCGAGTACATCACCGGTTAGTTTGCTTTTCGAGTGGAGTCTAAACAAACAAATAAATTGCAAAATATTTTGTAAAAATAGTTGAAAACATTGTTTAGAAGACTTACTCCAATAATATTCGCAACGAATCGATGACAAACTTAGTGTAGGCTTTCTGTCCGATAATCGGAAGCATAAGCTCTAACCAAATATTGAGACCAATCTTCAGGTCCTTTTTGCTGGACTGTGAGGCCACCCATAATATGGTTAAACAAATCGACTGTCGATTGCTGTAAGAAATTCTCTGTTGAATGAATTTCTGGATATTCTTGAGCGTAAAGTCTGGATATTGAGTGCTAATGCACTGAAGCATAATTCGGAAACCCATTGTCGGCCCATTTATTTTGACCAAATTCTGGACCAATTGTTCCTGAATTAGTTGAAGTATTGGTTGCGGACATTGACGTATATTTCGGTTTATAAACTCAAGAACAGCGTTCGGAAGTGCACTCGAAGGGTAGTCTATGTGATATGCAATCAGTAAATCTGATTCAAAGGTTAAACTAACTCTAACTTTAAATTACCGATAGATTTATCCGCAAACGTCACGTCTTCAAGTTCTTCAGTCGAAAACTTTCCGTTCACTTGACATTAGAGTATATTATATAAAATAATATAAGATATTATGCCTTCAATTGTAAAGTTAAAAATCAATATTTATAGGGAATGTGTTGATTGATTGAAATTTTAAAAATATATTTCCATTGTCTGCAAAACTATAGCAACTGTTTTAAAATAATCATTAATTTCATGTCTAGAATCACTTGTTTTTAATTGCATAACATTTACATAAATAAATGTTATATTTAGTGAAACTCGATCTGGATTTTTAAGCTTATGCTATAAAAACAGATAATCTAATCGCAGGTTGTTTTGCAAAATATCAAATTTTAATTATTCAAAAACTTCGATTTTTAGTCAACAAATAATCCAATAAAATGTCGTTTAAAGTCTTAACCATTAGATTAAATATTATTCACAAATAATTATTTTAATAATTAAATTTCAAAGTTTTTAATTGAAAGCTTTTGGAAAACTTACAGAAATATGCGATGTCTTTGAGCCAAATGAGAGGCATATCCGGAAACTTAACTTTAGTTTCTTCAGACACTCTCTCAAACTCCGATACTTTGAGCTAAAATCAAATTGTTTTAACATTTATTTATTAAACAAATCATTTATTTGAATATAAATTAAAACTTTTGAATAAATGTTTAGACAAATTAAAAAACTGAATCTGAATTGCGTGTAAAGACCTCTTTAGCCATCTGTTCAAAAGACAACTTGAGTGGCTTCCGGGGCTCCGGTGACTCATTCGCCAAATTTGTCTTCTTTTTCGACTTCTTTTTCTCGACTTTTCGATCAATCGATTCATTTTCGAGATTCTGATCGACAGTTGACTTATTGTTATTCAAAGACTTGTTTTGTTTGCTTTGCTTTCGATTCTCAATGTCATTGAAGGCCTGGAAAGCAGTTTCACTCAGTTTTATGTGACCTTTGATTGCAATTAAGTTTAAATAATTAAATTGATTTAAATGTTTGGATGGAATGACGTGTCATATCCGACACATTTTTACTAAAACATTCAAAACAAACCATCAGTTTCTGTCTGATCCGACCCTTCCGGGCCTTTCTTCTTCTGGTTCTTATTGCCCTTCTTCTTCCCGACGTATTCCCAACCATTTGAGGCCATTGTCTCACAATTTAAATAACAATTTAGTTACAAAAACTGTTTTCTTCTTCCGATTTAAAACACTTGATGTGAACGAACCGGTTGTTCAACAGAGACTGCGCTTAAGACTAACACTATATTACAGTCAAACATCGATAACTAATTAAAAATAATACTGATATAATTTATAATAATAACCAAGATGGTTTATTTTAATCTTATACTAAATTTGATTAACTAGGTTTGAAGAATTAAAGTTTAAAAAATTATTTTAAAATTATGGTTACAGAACAAAAACTGATTTTTTTATTATTCAAAACATTTTAGTAATGAGTTTTGATTGGATTAAAACATTTAGTAAACGAAAAATAAAAATATTTTGTATTTGAAGTTTAAAAATAAACAATTCGTTCAACTCTTAAGACTAAGACAATGACAACAAATAAGAGAGTCTTATATTGCGGCGGATTGTCCGACGAAGTCGATGAGAAGATAATATCCGCGGCTTTCGTGCCTTTCGGTGACATAATTGATGTGAATCTTCCGATAGATTTTTCGACACAAAAACACAGAGGCTTTGCGTTCATTGAGTTCGAATCGGCCGAAGACGCCGCCAATGCTATCGACAATATGAATGATTCGGAGATCTTCGGCAAAACTATTAGAGTTAATATCGCGAAACCCATTAAACTGAAGGAAGGCTCGGCCCGACCCGTCTGGTCAGAGGACGCATGGCTTCAGAAACACGCCGGACAGACACTCACCGAAGACCAGAACAAAGACCCGAAAGACGCGAATGGCCAGCAGTCGGCCGACACTGACGGCAAAGCGGATGAGGAAAGCGGTGTCGAAGAGACGGCACTTAAAAGTGAAGCTGAAATCAACGACATTATCGATGAAGACGAAGGACCTGAGGCTAAGAAATTAAGATCTAATCCACAGGTCTTTCTCGACGTTAGAATCGATGGTCAGTTTGCGGGAAGAATACGAATAATGCTTCGCAAAGATGTGGTTCCACTCACTTCTGAGAACTTCCGATGTCTTTGTACTCATGAAAAAGGATTTGGTTTTAAAAATAGTTTATTTCATCGAATTATACCTAATTTTATGGTTAGTTTGCGTTTAAATCAAATTAAAATAATTATCAATAAAGCGATACTTTTTTGTCCATCAGATCCAAGGCGGGGACTTCACCAATAATGACGGGACGGGCGGTCGGTCTATATATGGCCGTAAGTTTGAGGACGAAAATTTTGCCCTTAAACATACTACTGCCGGCACTCTATCTATGGCCAACTCCGGCCCCAATTCCAATGGATCCCAATTTTTCATAACTACTGCCCGAACCGAATGGCTCGACGACAAACATGTTGTGTTCGGACAGGTATTACAAGGAATAGAAGTGGTCAGACGTATAGAACAGTGCGGTTCGAAGAGTGGGAAACCGACCAAAAAGATTATAATCAGTAATTGCGGAGAACTTGTGTGAAGACAAACGCTTCAAACGCTTAATACAGTAATTGTTATACAAAAAAAAGTTAATTGCATTTAATGTAAATTCATTTAACATTATTTTTATTTGTAATTAAAAATTTCTAAATTCGATAAATTAAAGCAGAAAAACAATAATGAATTTATGTCCAAATCGAGCGATCGTTGTCTTTATGTAACTTCTTCTCTATATTCATGGCTAACACTTGAGTCCGAATAGCCATCGCTTTAGTCTTTTCAATCAACTGCTGGTATTGTGAGACGGCTTGAGTGCCCATCACTACGTGTCCGAACTTGGAGTCAATCTTGGCGTCCAGTTGTGCGTTACGGATCAGATTAACGATCCAACGCTCTGCGTCTTCGGGACTCATATTCAGTTTGTCCGCTAACATACTGTACGACAAAACAAATCGAATTAAAGTCTAGAGCTTTGGATCAATCACTCGAAGACATACTTAATTGAAATACATTCGTGAATCTGACAGAAGGTCTCGAATATGAAAAGTCTTGCGTTTTCGATGAAGTCGTCCAAACAGGCGACCAAAAAGAAGTCGTTATCCAAAACAGTCGCACATTCTCTCAGCTTCTGTTGGGCGCCATCGAAGTCGAAGTTCACGTAAAGACATTCGACAAACTCAGTGATCGGATCCCTATAAGTGTACGACTCCTGTTGTATCACTCGAACCAAGTCTTTCATATACTGCCGGCGCTGGCGATGAGTTATGACAGCAGTGGTCAGATAGCGGAGAATATGTGGACACATGGTCTGAATGGCGTTCAAATAGGGCTGTTGTTTCTGATACGGGCCCTTCTTCTCCAAGAACATCTCAATTAGGAGTTCCCTTCCCTGCGGGTGATTGAAGAAGACAAACAGACTCCAGTGTATGAGCCAAGTCCTCTGCTGGAGCGCCTGCAGGGAAGAGGTGAAGTTGGCCGTATCGATGTGCTCCTTCAACCGGTTCAGGTCCTCGAGAGCGGTCTCCCACTGTTGCATCAGTATCTCTGAGGCCAACTTTCCCCACAACCCGTTCAGATAGTTCTTATCGTTCGGTGTTATTAAGAGCCGGTGCGACGAGAGGTACTGCGCGGCACCCGAATAGTTACCGCATTCGTATTGGAATTTCGCAAAATTGTATAAATGACTCAACATTTCGGGTTTGAACTAAACGACAAATATTGGTTAAAATAAGAATCAATTCGGCGTTTCGGGGGTTCCGGGCCTTACGTCATGTTTCGTATGAAGCAATTCGAAGAGCATTCGACTGTCTCTCGACTTCTCGATCTCAGCGGACACTTCGGGCTTTAGAATGATTTCGAGCACCGGTTCCGTCACTGTTTGCAATTGTCTGAGTTGTGCCACTACTGTCTGCCTCTTGTCATACAGAAACGGCGGCGCCTTATCATTGGGGTTAAGGCGCTGGTAGACGTCAATCGCAAAGTCCACCATGTTTGTGTTGGACAGCAGTTCCAGCTTTCCCTCCAGTAGTTCCTTCTCATCATAAATCTGATAACAAAAGAGTTAATTAAATACATATTTAATGATTGATTGGACGACACGTGGCTCTCAATGTGACGTTCATTGAATGTCATCTCGAGTTAAATCAATCAAATTTGTGTAAAAACTAAAACAATTAAACACTAAAACACTTACGCCTTTGACGGACAGAAACTCGAGTAACGGGAAGACCAGATGTCTGTCCAGATATTTACCCAAACGTTGAGTCAAATCCCATTCAGCCATTTCGGTGATATTGGACACGAGTTTACGTTATTATTGTCGCAATTCTGACTATTCATAAATTATGCCAAAACTCAAAAAAGCCTAAACTATCGACTTTACTGTCTATTGAAAATTTGTTATAACTTTGTTTTATTAACTCAATTGAGTAATAATTAAATAAAAATTATATGTTTATTGATTAAATAATAAATAGAAAAATCTAAATACTTTTAAAATAATTATTTTTAGTTAAACTCATTATTGATAGCATTTATCTTAAAAATGATTTTCGAAACCTTTCAATATATATAATACCTTTGTTTGAACAAAACAGAACTTAAAGCGACATCTATTGGCAGTCGAATGCGTTTATTCAAAATCTTTTTCGACGCGTTTTGATTAGAGATTTGAAAACAAAAATTAATTAATTTATTGTAATTAACGTCAATTAGCAGTAAATCGATTCAATCAATAGACGAATGAATATACGGTTTCTTATGTGAAGTGATTTGTTTGAAGTGAAGCAACAATTTAGTCAAACAATTGAATGAATCAGTGATTAGTTTTATGCCAATTATCAGCAAATCTAAGACTTTATTCATTGAATCAATTCTTTACTTCGTATTCATCGACAGTGAATGTCATCAGAATTTAGACAATTTTAATATAATTGAATGAAATAAACGAAAAATAGTATAAAATATAAGAAAAACAATAATAAATTGATTGAATTAGTGTTGGAATTAATGAGACAATTGTCTCGAAATCGATGTAAACAAGCAGTGAATCGATTGATCGAATCGGTGGTTGACTTGAGTGGTGACTCGTCTGAAGACTGTCTAAATTGTAGCGATAATGCAGTCGCAGAACGCAATGCCGTTGTCTTCGGCTCAGGCCATGTATCACGTGATTAACAATCCAATGGCCAATGCGGTGATCAATAACACGAATAATGACCTGAAGGCACAGTTGACTCAATTGAATTCAGAGAACCAGCAGTTGAGGCGCAAACTGAACAATAAGAACAACGAATGCGAAAAACTGAAGACCAAAGTAACCGAAACGAGGGATGAATGCGAGCAATACAAGCATCTGATGAACCAATTGTCGCAATCCGTAAATTCGGTCAATTCTGTCAATAACGGCAATTCACTGAATCTGACGATGAATGCGGCGATCGGGACACTGGCCAGTAATGCTGGTCTGGCCATAGCGTCGACGTCGAGCGGAACCAAACGCAAACGACAGCCAAAGAACAAACACCAGTCCTTCCTCTGCTGTTGTTGTGATACAGAGAAGCCATACGTTTGTCAGTTCGAGAACTGCGGTAAACGGTTCCGACAAAAGCCGCATTTGGACGCACACCAGAACATACACACCGGGCGTCGGTTCGCCTGCGATTGGCCGCAATGCGGCAAAAGCTTTGTTCGCAAATACAATCTGGTAGAGCACCAGAAGCTCCACTCGACCCTCAACCCCAATATGTGTGATTACCCGAATTGCGGTAAATGTTTTAGCAGTAAATACAGTCTGAGTCGGCACCAGAACGCACAGCACAACCAGGCGCTCCAGTCGGCTGACGCCCGCAGGCAACTGCTCCTCAGCTCTGACCAGTAATCCATTCAATGCACATATGATTCGAATTATTCACTCAAACCTACATTCAGTTCAATATTCAAACATTTAATCATTTTTTAATCAATTTATTCATTACTCGACTATAACTATAATAGCATTCAATCCATTAATTATCAGATTTACTGTATTTTGTAAAATATTATCCAAAAAGTATTCGACATTTTTCCTTAAATTCTATAATTTATAATTACCTCAATTTTGACATTAATTCTCATTTATGTAATCGATTAGACATTATTGTATTCTTATTCAATAAAACCATTTATTTTATAAATTATTCAAAAATTATAAATTGTTTGAAACAACTTATGTTATGATTTGACTATTAAGCAAGAAAGTTTAATACTTCGATTAGTGCCCGTATTTCGAAAGTAGGCATTAATTTTTAAATTACCCTAAATTACTGTCTATTAGCCGCGGCTTATATAAAGAAAAAAGTAGAAAGAATTTTAAAAACTAACATTCGGCTCATACATGAGTCCGGCTTATACACGGAATCAATTTAATAAAATAACATAAATTTATTACATTTTAAAATTTTATTTGACAATTAAAAACCATAAAATTCCTTAGTTGATTCTATATTTAAAAGTTTGAACAAAGTAATTAAAATTTAGAAATAAAACTTTCGATAATTTGGTTGTTCTTTTTTATTACTACAGTAAATCTGGCTTAGCATTAACCCACTTATTGTGAACACACGCTTATAGTAAATGATTATAGTAAATATTTTAAGATCTATGTTTAAATGTAGTCTATTCCCCTTAGCGTTATTCCGTTATTGTAAATACCCGCTTATAGTGAACAATTTACACCCAAAAAAAAACCAAGTTCCAATATACTTAGAAATTTAATTCATTTGAAGTGAATTTCGATTTAGTGAACAAATTTTACAAAACCAAGCTATTTATTATATTTGATATAGACTGTAAATAAATTCAAATTTAAAGATTAGTAAATAAGAATATCTGCCCAACTAATCAAAACTAAACCTATTATTATTTATAAATTACCCGGCTTATACATGGGACGACTTATAGACAGGAATTTAGGGTAGTACAGTAGCTTTTAGCTTGTGTATTTTATTTTTAAACTTTTATTTTAGATAAAATGATTATATTTATATTCAAAATTTTTAAGTTTTAATTACAAAAGTATATAAAAGTTTTTTATATTAAACTTTTATAGACAAGACTTACAAGTTAGTCATATAATTCACTAAATTTTAATAAATTTATTTAGAATTTCAATAAATCTAATTAAAATTTAGTCATTTAATTTATTTATTTTTTTAAATTTTTGTTTTAATTAAAGTATTTTATATAAACACAATTTTATAAAGAAAAAAGTTTTTGAAATTTAAGTTAAATATTAATATAAAATTTTAGCTAATTATTAAAAATATACAAGCTATTCTGTCAGAAAACTTTATTTAATAACAAAATTTGTGCCTATTTTCGAAAACGAGTAATTGAAAAGAGTAAGTCATCTGATGGTAGTTTACTTATTCATATTGGAAATGATGCCGAAGTTAATTTTGTTTATATATATATATATTTGCTAATACATTTTAATAAATGCTTTATTTATTAACAATTTTAATTAATTTTCTGTTCTCGCTGTAATGTTTGTGTCTAAAGAATAAGATTGCAGCTTTTATGGTTGATTTGCTTGGAAAAATAACTATAAAAAAATAATTTACATACAACAAAAATTGAGTTAAAATACGAATAAATCCAAATTTTCTAAATAAGAGGAATTTTTGATTGATTCCTGGACAAATGTAAATATTTCAACAGGAATACTTTTATAACAATCCATTGGTAGCTAAAAACGACATAGATGTTCTTTAATTCTTTTAATGGTTTAAAAAGAATACTAAATTTTCTCAAAACCATAAAAAAAGATAAAATTGACAATGTTAAAAAAATTAATTAGTCTAAAGAAATCATAATAAAAATTTAATTGATTTAATAATAAAGCGCGTGATGATTATTTAAATTTATAAATAAGACATAGTTAACAATACAGTTTTACTAAGTTTAATAACATTAGACGTATTTAATAAAGTTATATAAAGTTATTGTGATTTATATTTAAAATAATTTATAAGTCATTCAAAGGTTAATTCAATAAATTATATTTTTATCAGTAAATTGTGAATTAATTAGTGATATTATTGAATAAATATCAAATATGAGTGAAGACTATTACGCATTATTAGGCATTTCAAACAATGCCTCAGACTTGGCGGTTAAGAAGTCATTCCGGAAACTGGCCCTCCAGTACCACCCGGACAAGAATAAATTAAACGGCGCCGAAGAAAAGTTTAAGAAGATCTTAAAAGCCTATCAAGTGCTTAGAGATAAGAAAAGTCGAGATATTTATGACAAACGCTCGGATCAACACAATCGGACGAATAGAAAAGAAAATTCTTCTAATCATAAGAGTAAGTCTTCGAAACACTTTCATCGAACTAAACGACCAAAAAATCCAATCAATGCATACAAACTGGAGGTTTCACTCGAAGAGCTGTTATTCGGTTGCACTAAAAAAGTCAAAACAACTCGAAATATATGGACTTCTCGACAATCACTTCGCACAGAACCAGTGGAGTTCCTCATTGATGTGAAGCCGGGCTTGAAGGCTGGCACTAGAATTACGTTTGCAGAACAAGGCAACCAATACTTGAGCAAAATTCCTGCGGATATTGTATTTGTCATCGAAGACAAACCGCACAAACACTTCAAACGCGACGGTTCAGACATCATATATTTGACCGGAATTACTGTATTTGACGCTATGTTTGGCTGTGAACTAGTTGTGCCACAACTGATCGGTAAGTCAATAGCCGTTCATATTCCCAAACAATTGAAATTAATAACTGGATACGACTCAAACATAACTGTCCAAAAACTGTGTGGACTGGGACTGCCCTTTCCGGAGGATATCGATAAAAGAGGAGATCTCATAATAAAGTGTAAAATTAAATAATGAATATATTTTCGATTAATGGATATATATATAAAATTCAATGCCATTCAAAATCATAACTTTTTAATTTTGCTAATTTTTTAAAATTCTAAATGTTTTGAAATTTTAATTAATTAATATATATATTATAATTCTTTTGTGATTAAAGTATATTTAAACTGACTGAAAGTGTTTTGATATTTATTTTTAATTATTTTTTTTGCTAAACGTTACAATCGGAATATATTATATAATAAAGTTTACAATTTTATAAATGTTTTTATTTTAATAGCAAATTAGAGAATATAAGTTAGAATTTTAGTTTTTTTGAATATGAATTTATGTATTGAATAGTTTTTGTGAAGTGTTTGAAATTCATTTATTTAGAGATTTTTTCATTTCTTCTACTTTTTGTGAATAATCCGAAGATTTTTGCGAAGATTTGTCTTTTTTGTCATTTTTTGGCGACAGGTTTGGAGATCGAGGAGTGACTGCTTTAGTAAAATCGATTGATGTCTGAGATTTTGGCGGCTTTTTCTTAAATCCAATTCTGGCTTCGGCTGACTTTGATCTCATTTGGGGATTGTATTGACCCCACGCGGGCTTATAGTCGTCTGTCTTTTCCTCGTCTTTTTCTTCCTCTTTCTTCGAGTCTTCAGCGCCAACTGGTTTGACATTCTTTGCCATCTTTGACGCCACCATTGTCTTGTCCGCCTCTGAATGTTTATCTTTTTTCGGTTCAAACATCGCCGAAAGGGTGTCTTCGGGCGGAAGGGTTGGCTTTGTATCCTTTATAACAACCGACTTATCCGGAATCGGAACCACTTTCTTATCAATTGCTTTGTCTTCGACTATATCTATATCTTTGTTCAAAGACTCGATTTTAACAAAAGTTGCGAAAATCGAGATTATAGTGAGAGACCAGAAAAGCAATCCTCCGAACACTAGAAACCCAACCCTAAGAATAGTAAACACCTGTTCCTCATCACAACAGTAATAAACTCCGACCGCATCGAAGCAACAGTAAGACCTCTCTTTAGGACAGGTTTCGGCTCCTCCTGTACTCAATGACATATTTGTATAACATTTTTCGGGAAATGAAGATTCAGTACTACTTCGAGATATTAATTGTATCAAAATTACGGCAAATATTGACTTTAAAGCAAACATTTTTGTGATAAAACTGCTTAGAATTGATTCGATATTAATTAGAAACAGATTTTAAATAACTAAAGAAATAAATAATCCGTTGCTTATCAAAGATGTTTGAAATTATGTGAATTTGAAATTATCCGTTTAATGCGAATTAATTGTTACAATTATAAATAGAGAGCGAGAATTGAATTTATAAATATTTATTCTAATTATTATTGATTTGTTTTATTCAAAACCAATTCTTAATAATAAGTCACTGCTATTAATAAAAATTGAATTGAAATGTGGTCTAAATTAAAGATTTATTCGGTTTCAATAGGTATAGCAATTGTGGTATTAATAGTGGCTTCGATTGTAATAGTAGTGTTCAAACCCGACAAAGAGGTGAAAAAGTCCGATGACTTCGGAGACAATTCCAATGAACCAAACGGTTCCTTATATTATAGGAAAGGACAGAAAAAACTACAAAAATCTAAACAACAGAATATCGAAAATCAAAATCAAAATTCAAACGCTTCGGGAAAAGTGAGTCAATTTGAACTCGAATTTGATGATAAGGATGAGAACAAACAGGTGTCCAATGAGGGGAAGATTCAATATGAAGTCGATGGAGAAGTTCAGACAACAGGGTTTGTCGTTTATATGAAGAAAACATTAATTTTTGTTTAATTACAATTAACTTAACTCTAGACCCGTTTCCAATTATTTTCAATTTCCATTCAATAATGGACCGAATAATTGGCCAAATATGGGACCAATGATCACTCAAATGGAAAGTATTCGACCGATTGTTTGGAATAATAATAAGGAAATGAAATACACGACTCTAACCGAAGAAGAAGTGAAGAATGAGTTGAATAAAATGTTTGGCGGAGTTATCGATGACGACGACGGTGGAGGAAACTCTGGGCCTAATTTCGGTGCTGATGCTGATGCCGATTCCGATGCTAATGCCAATACCAATGCTGGTGCCAATGATGATGCCAATGCTGGTGCCAATGCTGATACCAATGCTCGTGCCAATGCTGGTGCCAGTAATCAAGTACTTAATTCTGAATGTCTTTCCGCACAAAATATAAAACGTCGAAAACACGGCGTTTCAGACCTTGTTTTGGATAACGCGGTAATAAATTTAATATAATCTTATTTTTATTAAATACATATTTAAATAAATGTTTTGACAATAAGTTAATGGAAATCGCGAAGAAAAGGGCAATAGAATTGAAAAATGACAATAAGTTAGAGACCAAACCGGATATGAAATACGGAGAAAACTTATATGTTGTGACGCGACGACGGCAGACCTACAAGTGCTCTAAAGCGGTTCAAGTTTGGTATAAAGAGATCAAAAACTACAACTTCGATGACCCGACAAAATCTACGGGAGTGGTCGGGCACTTTACTCAACTTATTTGGAAATCGAGTCAAAAGGTTGGCTGCGCTCAGGCTTTCAATGATAATATCAAAAAGTTATATACCGTAAGACTAATAACTTTTTTTTAAAATCTAAATTTAAATCAATTTATATGCGTTTTATCAATAGGTATGCATTTACTACCCGCCCGGAAATTATAAGGGTCAGCAGAAAAACAATGTTCCCAATATCAGGTCAGACAATAGACCAGACAATAAGCCCGTCAATAGACCAAACAATGTGCCCAACAATAGGCCATTCAATAGACCGAATCAGATAAATCGACCAATGGTTGGACCGATGGTCACTCAAATCACAAGTATTGGACCAATTGTTTGGAATAATAATAAGAAATACACGACTCTTAGCCAAGAAGAGGTAAAGAATGAGTTGAATAAAATGTTCGGCGGAATTATTGGCCGTTAGAAGAGTCAACAGAAGACCAAAGTGCCTAAACCTACTAATTGATTGATTTGGTTCAACACAAATACAGTTTTAATATTCTTATTATAATTTCAAAATTATTCCAATTTGTGTTAATTTATAAATATTTAAATTAAATACAATAACTGTAAATTTTAACTTGATTTTTAAAATGTACTTAATTGAAATAAAATATTTTGTTTTAAATCTATTCTTAATTATAACAAATCAGGTTTTGTTAAATTTCTAAATTTTTTACTATCACTGATGAATCAGAGATTATTACTGTGCAAGCAAAATTTTGCATAAAAAGTTATCATATTAAAACTTTATAGTTAACTGAATATTTATTGCTATTATCATGCTGCTTTAAATCAAATATGAAAATTAATTCTAAAATTAGCTAAAATGTTAGTGCTTGACCACTGCTCACCCTCTCGGCCGTGAACTTTGTTTCTAAATATTGTATTTTATTCGTAACATAAATTAATATATTCGATATGTATACATATTAACATTTGTTCAAGGTGATCTTTATCAGCCAATCAGAAATAAATGTACTTCTCATTTATGAGAGTTTAACAAAATATTTGTGAGAATAAAAAATCTAAAGAGCTATTGCCATAACGACAAACATATATCTGTGATCACATTACAGACTTATATGTTGGCAAACATAGCAATTATTTCAACTGCAGCGGAGAATCTTTCTCAGAGTCTTACTTTACGAAGTTTAGTGCATAAAAGCAGAGACGCAAACACCTCAGTCACAGATTAGGTTACACTAAAAACATAAGAAATAGTTCGGTTTGAAGCCTAGTATTAGATGTCATCTAAATTTAGAAAATATTTTAATTGATTTTTTTTGAATTAAATTTCAATAACAAAATTGGTTTAAATTTACAAAGCAAACAAAACAATAATTACTATAATTATGATCAAAGTTGAGAGAAACGTATAGATGAGAAATGGTTATATGTTTGTACAGGCAATGAGCACTCCGAGAGAGCCCAGTCACTGCACTTCTGAGTTGTGGACCTCTGAGAGCCACTCCCTATCCGTTCGTTCAATTGAGAGGTCGGAGACTCTGCTCTCAGACTCACTCTAATAGTACTGAAGACATACTTAAAGCCCACAAAACATTCAAATAATATCTCGTTTTCCGCTAATTGTCTTTAATTGTCATTTAGTTGACAACACAATTGAATGCAATTAAACTAACTTTTGTTTGTTTTGGCAATTGTTTGAACTTTAATAATGAGTGAAAGTAATTAAGCGATAAATTAGTTAATAATCTGTTTGTTATTCTCTGGTCTTTAAAGAAATATAAACAAAACGAAAATCAATTTTAATGTAAATATTTGTTTGACATTCATCTGAATCGATGTCCAAAAAGAGGCGAATTTTAAACAAAAATATTGATAATTATTATCGAAACAATGGATAAGAATTGGGATAAAGTTTTTAGTTTGAAATTGAATTGAATTTTTAATAATAATTATTATTATTTTAATTAAAAATATTTTTTAACTCAATTCCCGAAACTGTGATATAATTAAGACTTTATTATTAAATAAGTATTAATTGATTGGAAGTAAAGCAATAAATAAGAGAAGAAATGGATATCAATGTCGGCGTAAATGAGTTGATCGATGACTTGGCGGACAAGAGGGAAGACCTGATGTCGATGTTCTTCAACTCAACCCTTCTATACGACTCATACAACATCTCAATCTTCGCCAAATGGCTCTCCTCTCTGCCCCACATCGACATTCGCCTCAATTACCTGAAGAACACGACATTCAACCCGAACGACAACCAGTACTTGGAATCACTGGGCATTCTGGTGGCGATTCCCGGCTTTTGGCTGATCCTAACCCTCCTATTCTTCCTAATCTTCTTCCTCTGTCGCTGTTGTGACGCTAACAACAAAAAGAAACGGAAACTAACGCTTTGCAAGTGCTGTCTATTCCTGTTTGCCGTCCTCTCGGCCCTCATAATACTGGTCGGAATGTTCGGCAGTCTTGTCGCCCATCGCGGCCTAAGAGAAGTACAAAACAAAACTGAAGACATGTCGACAGTAATCGAATCGATCAAACGCCAGACGGAACTGATATCCGGTTTATTCAAAAACAATTTCGACAATAGTTTCGATGAATTGAAGTCTTTGTTCGACGACAGCCGACTAGTCAGTGATATGTCCGCTAAGACACAACTTCTAAGGATTGTTATGTCCGGAAAGAGGAACGTCTCGAGAGCTGAACGAAAACTCGACGACATCTACACCCGGTTGGAGAAGCTGGACATCCGGGCAGTGCCGGAGCACCTGAAGACAGCGGAGGACATCCGATGGCCGACAACTTTCGCAGTTTTGGGGTCTCTGGCCTTCGTCTGTCTGATCCTGATTTGGGGAATACTCCGTCACTCGCGATGTGTACTAATCCTGTTCTCAGTGCTCGGTTTGCTCTCATTAGTGGTCTGTTGGGTCATTACGTCTGTCTATTTGGGTATATCTGTGGCCGGAAGTGATTTCTGTTTAGACCCCCAGCCCTTCATTAGCGAACAGTTCAATAATGTAATCGAAGAGCAAGTGTTCGACTATTACGTCGGATGTGATACTAACACAAAGAGTCCGTTTGTTCAGAATATGGTTGAGACGACGGAAGCGATGGAATGGATTATACGCTTTTCCAACGAAATGCTCAGAACCTGTAAGACTAAGTGTAACCACAAAGAGATTACCGATAAATTGCACCGAATGACCAGCGATATAGACCGGGTCAGACAGAACTACGACTCCTTAGAGCTGCTGTTGAGTTGTAATCGCTTTCACGACGACTACATCCAACTGATGACCGCTTCCTGTAAAGAGGTTTTGGAGGGCGTAGTCCTGATGCTGCTCTCCTCGTCGGCCACTGGCATATGCTTTACATTTCTAGTTCTGTGCGCTTCGCACACTTGGATCAACATTCGGAAGAAGAGGCCATTGGTTGCCACAGAGACTGAAGAAACCGACCCATTCCTACCCCCGGCCTCTTCAACGTCGACCACTTCGTCGGCCAATTCCAAACGCATTCGCGATTCGTACGGAAGTGGTGGCAGTGGAAGACCCCGGTATGTGCTATCAGTTCCTCTTTTCATAGCGCTTTCAGTACAGATTTAGAGCTCAGGAATAGATTTAAATTATTTTGATATAATGTTTTGCTTTAGTTTTGTTTCAATTTTAATGCTTTAAACTTAATTAATATGACAGCGACTCGAATGCGATTTATAGTTGTATTGTTATATTTATGTTAACTAACTATAGTTGTCTGTAAAGTACTTTATATTTATTAATTAATTTGTTGGGTGGGATAGACATGTTAAACAGAATCGGGTGATCCACTCATATGTCATATGTGTATAGCCGAGCCTTAGGTTCAAACGGAACAATTGATAGCTTTCAAGCTCTGCCCATATTCTGCATATCTCTCTAATTACTGGTTATAATAACTCATTTATAATGAAATACATTCGTTGATCGGAATGACAGGTTCAGTCACACTCCCCCACAAACACCTCACTTCCCGCCCCCAACCTCTACACCGCCGGCAAATGGGCGGACAATTGGAAGAGACGATCAGTTGTCGTTTTTGAGTCCACCGCCGGCTTATGAACAGTTGGGACACAACCAGTTGGCGCACAACCAAATGGGTCAGTTGGGTCATCCGCAGCACCAGCACAGCCACCAAGCGATCGGACCTCACTATGTTGTGAGTTATCGCAAATAATTTAATTGAATGCCTATTCATTACCGCATTATAATTATCCGATAAATTCACAATTATTTCAATCTATTGACCAATTTATTCGATTATTGAATTATGTTTTCATCCATTTTTACAAATTATTTCCAAAAATTATATTTATTTTACTTATGTTTTATAAGTCTTTTTTACTTAATTTCAAATCAAATTCCACTATTTTTTCCCCAAAACCTCATTATTTGATAAATTTTTTATTTTTGTTCGCATTTAATGACTGTTTTCCATATTTGAAAGTATTTTCTTATAATAACAAAAATGCATTTCTAATACTATTCTATTCTATACTATACTATTATACAGTACTGTAGTTGAGATGTTGTCTCTCTTAGTCTTAACTATCTTTCCTCTATAGGCTGATACAGATTTGATGATGAGGGCGACTCAGGCAACTAAGTTCTAACCTAAACGCCTAGTGCTCCACTCAATCACTCATTTACTCACAATCTGTATAATATCTTTCGCTCTTTTCCTCTAATTTATAGTATTTTATCTCTTTTTCCAAACATTTGTACTTCAAAACTCTTTTCGTACACTTTGTTCGCCGAACACTAATAGTTAGTATACTTTTTGTGCCAACTTTTTTCAAATTGTTTTTACATTAATGTTTTACAGCTCTAAAAGTCAGACAAAAACAAAAGTTGTTGAAAAAGTTGTCAAATTTGTCATACTTTACGATAATCATTAGCTCTATCTCTCTTTCTATGTCTAATTAAATGTTTTTAATTAATATTAATTATTTAGCAAATAATTACAGAAAAGTGTAGTTAAATTAATTAATTGAATGCTCAAAAATGCTCTTGGGTTCAAAATTTCCACTCAATTGGGTCCCCGACATGTATCACCAATCTCATTTCTTCTCATTTCGAGCAATTTTTGTCAATCAGTTATTTGTTACGAAAATAATTCGATTTAAATAAGATTTTTACTCAAAATGTAATTTAGTGTCCATTCAATTCATCGACTCATTCGAAGGACAGTTTGAGAAATTGCAATATATATCAGAACCAAAGCTCATCATTAGATTTCTAGACTATTATTATAACTTTTTTTTCATATAATTATTTAGTATTTGTAATGTAATTAAAGATTTATTGTAAACATTGTCTGACCATTAATTTCAGGGCCCGAATGACAACACAATTTTGTGATTGATTTGATAAAAAAGTATTCGGTTTAAGACAAATATATTCACAAAAATAAATACTTTGATATTTAAAGAGAGATTTAAAAAAAGTTAAAAATTGCAATTAATTAGTGTTTTGTATAGTTTTGTTCATAAGGTCTCGCTCTCTCTTAAACAAATATCAATTAAAAACTGAATTTTTTCTCTCAATCTGTTCTTAACACAAAAGTTTAATTCTTGTCATAATTCTTAATATATATTACGAACAAAAACCACAAACAAGTGATTCATTTGTTTTTGATTTTTTCGAAAGTCATTCAACAGTTTAGAACATTTCAGTCAATATAGAAATTAATGGATTTTAAATGTGATATCTCTTGAGATATCCGGACGTAAAGACATGACATGTATCTAATGAGTGCACAAATTAATCGGAAAGAATATGTAAATTATATTAATCGGTGTTTTGAAACAAACAACAAATATATTAATTTAATTATATATTAAAAATAGATATTATTTAAAATTATCGGTAAAAACAGATTAAAATTCGTTACATATATGAAAACCAAAACATATTATAATTTATAAATTTTTTTTTGATTTGTATTTTATATCCGTTTTGATATATTATTTCAATTTTTATATATTATTCTGTATTATATCAGTGAAAGAGTAAACTTTGACTATTAATAAATACCAGTTTTCAAGTATTTATATCAATCCAAATGCAATTCTTTGGTCAGCGCTACGACTGATATATGCATTAATGACTTAGAGTTGGCTTTGAATGTGTCGATCGCCAGTTGTCGCGTCTCGTCCCAAGCGTACAGTGCTCTGTCGGTTCGCATTCGAATAATGTATAAATAAAATAATTTTTTTAGATTATAAAACGTATCAATAAATACCGATAAATAGGTTTCAGGAATTTCATGCGTCCCTGAGCTGTGATGAACTGAACGGCCGCTTCAATGCAGACCTTTGAGTTCGCCTTTAGGCCCAGTGTTATCCAAAGAGTTTTGATCTCTGAGTTATGATTAGAGCGCAAACCATATGTCTCTGTAAGCGATTCGAACTTCGATCGACTGATCGGCGGTTGGCTATCGAGCAATTGGTTCAAGAACTCCATCACTTGCCACGAGTCCATCGATGAAATATCACGACTCGAGAACTGAGACACATCATTGTCTGCAGCGCTGATCCATTTGTGTGCCAAAGCAGTGCAGACATGAATGAAGGTTTGGTCGTAATCGGGTATAATGGGAGGCATTCCCGTCCCGTTTAACCATAGATTCCAATCGATGTCATCCAGAATATGGGTCTTGTCTTTGAAGTAGTCGTAAAGAAATGCTTTGAATTCATTCGTATTAATAGATTTGAATTTAAAGTTTTCGATATATTTCTTGAGAAAGGATTCAAACACTTGTGTTCCGCCGAGTCTTTGTTCCAAATAGAAGAGGAATGTCTGGCCCTTCATATAGGGAACAACAGAGAAAGCTTCGTCCGGATCGACACCTCTCGCATCAATCATTAGTTTAGTGAACGGATTGTCTGAACCCAACGATTCGATTTCGAATTTTAAAGCTTTGAGGCCTTCGATGGCTTTGAATTGTCGATTGGGTTCACCGCCACTCAAACGGCCGATAATTTTCATTTCCAAAAATGTAGTGAAGCCCTCATTGAGCCAAAAGTTGCCCCAATTTCTGTTCGTCACCAGATTTCCTGTCCAACTGTGCGATATCTCGTGAGCGATGACATTGACCAGAGACCGGTCGCCGACCAGAAGGGTCGGAGTGACGAATGTGAGGCACGGGTTCTCCATTCCTCCGAAAGGGAACGACGGCGGAAGCACTAGTAGATCATAAACGCCCCAAACATATGGTCCGACAATACTCTCAGCCGTCGCCACCATTTTCTCAGTGTCTGCGAACTCATAGGCGGACCTATCGATGAGTTCGGGTTCGGACCAGACATGAGATCGCGGCCCGATTTGCTTCGACACTAAGTCGCCGACAACTATGGCTATGAGATAACTGGGGATTGGAATCACTTGTTTGAATCGGTATTCTTGGAACAATCCATTGTCAGTTAGAGCACCGGTTCCTTCGCGAACAGCACTCATAAGAACGACCAAATCCTTTGGGACCACAACCTAATCGAATGGTTCGGTAAATAATTATTATTTTAAAAATTTTAATAAATGTTTCAATATTTTGAACTTACGATCGCATTATATGTGGCCTTAACTGCTGGTGTGTCCTGACAGGGGAGTAGTGATCGGCAATGGATTGCCTGGCATTGGCTGAACAGATAGGGCTGTATTTTGCCGGCAGTTTGTTCTGGTTTTAGCCACTGAAGAGCTGACGCTTTACTACTCGTGCGATAAGATATGTGAACGACTGACTGCTCTTTTGGAGACAACTTCACCGATAGCTTAGAGCCAAACGTCTTGAGCGCTGGACTCAGCGTATACTCCAAAGTCTGGTTCGAATCTCTGTCTTTAATCTCTTCGATAGTCAGATCCAATGTGTCGATCACTAACTCATCCGAACTGTTCGTCAGTTTCTCAACCGTTAAGTCAACGAAACCTTCGATTATATGTTCATCGAATTTGACGAATGCTTTCCATTCGATATGAGTTATTCGACAGATATCTGGTCGCGAGAAGGAGTTCGGATCAATTGGATTGTTCTTTAATTCATTCACCAGTTCGTCAATCGTAGCCATTGTTTCGGATTTGTTCTGAGTTTCGAATATATTTAGTCTATTGTGAAGATAAATGCTTAACAATAGGAATATAAATGATGTCAATACATATGAAACTGTCATTTATATAAGTTATTAAGAATCCCAACTTTTATGGCTATTGTAAACATTTTTAGTTATTATCATTGAATCAGGAGTTGCATAGATAAGCCGATAGAGACGAGTCGGCAATAGAGTCGGCAATTGGATAGTTAGCAACTGTTTATTTATTTTAAGTTAAACTTTAATATGTATTGCATAAAAATGAATTCTGATATTTAATACAGTTTTCCAAGAAATTAAGAATTGCATGGTAATTTCTATTAAATATGCATTGCAATTTGCAAAGTTAAAGTTCAACATAATCCAAACATTATGTTAAATAATTATTGCTGATTCCTCTCTATCATTAACGTAATGCAACTCCTGTTCAATGCATATATTGTCTCAAATTCAATCAAAAAAGACAAACAAATGCTTAAAAAGCATGTAGATATTATAGTATCCACATTATTCACATTGCTCAATTATTAATAAGTAATATCGCAGTTAGCGATCAATTACTTTTGTGATTTAATTAGATAAAAAATTTGTTATAAAACTATTTCTAACACAACATACTGTAAAGTCTAAACTCTAACTATTAATAAATAAATAATTTTATTATTTTTGAAGCAATAGAATAATTATTTAATTGACTTAATTATTATCTCTAAATCAAATATTAGCAACTCTTTACATATGTTTATAAATAAAATAAAATAAATAATTAGTTAGAATTAGAAATATTAGTTTTAGTCTTAGACTTAACTTAAGTCAGTTAAGCAGCAAATAAATGGATGTTTTTAAGCAAAACTCAATTACAGGTATTTCCAAACAAACTAAGACTTACCTAAAAACCTGACTTCAGATAATCGTATCACAGATATAATAACCATATCGTCCGACAATTTCTTTATTGCACTAATTGTATGACTGTATTGACACATTTCATTTCTATATTTTAATCCACTTTTAATTTGCAATTAATTTCAATGATTGGCAAAAAGTTTTATCACAGAAATCATTGTTTTATTTACAGTTTTCCTAAATTAAAATATTGAATATATTTAATATATATTTAATATATTGAATATCACAACAAATGTCAATAAACTTTTGATACAAATCCATACACTTTTCAATTAAGTCAAGTCATTGTGAATCTGAATAAAGATTATCACTATTTGTAAATCACTAAAAGTAATGACAAATGAAGTCTAAATTCAATTGTTTTAATTAAAATCAAACTTAAATTAACCCAAATTTCAAAATAACCAAAACATACAAATATCGCGTATTTTATGTACGAATAGTTAGTATTATTTTAGCGGCAAATGGTCTATAAGTCAAATGTGATTTTGAGCGCAAATTCAGATTTTGTTTACGTTTTGATTGATTTGCGAATTGTTTTCACAAATAATTAAATAAATATTTGAATCAATGGACGAATTGCCGTCAATTAAGCCGTTGTCGGCGACACAGTTGAGGATTAGGGAAGCGCTTAGAAGTGCTCAACCGCTCAATGTTTCGAAGCCATCGATGGATAAAGACTTTATTGTTTTCGATTACCAAAACAATGCAAAACCGAAAACTAATTCATTATTCGATCGATTCTTAAGACATAAGATAAATAATTCAAAGAATGCGGCGCCGGATGAGAGTCCCACCAAACGAAAGAACTCTTCTCAACACAAATGGTCGCAATTGAAGGATAATATGACTCAAGAGTTGGAGACAAAGCGTTTGGAATCACAAAAAATCCAAGAATTGAACGACAAGTTGGAAAACGAAGAACTCATTGATTCCGACGAAGAGTTAGAGAAGAAGTTGGAAGAAGTGGTCGAAGACTCCAAACACGATAATGAAGATAATGACAACGAATCCGATTTAGAAGAATCTGAGGTCGAAGACACAGAAAGCAGTGAAGAAGAGGAAGAAGAGGACCAAATAGAAGATAATGAATGCGACGACAGTCAAGAAGACAATGGAAGCGATCGACAGTCGAATCCATTCATTAACGACGAGGCGGTCGACGAAGACGAGGAGGAAGTGTCTGAAGAAGAAGTAGAAGAACAGATCGACAGACAAACCGAGAAATGCATTGAAAGTGAAGATAAAATTTGTTCTGAAGTCGAAAAGGATTTGAATCTAAATTTTGCAGAAAATGAGGTCAAAGACGACGTCTGTCACCAAAACAGCCAATCAGTTGAAGACGAAGAATGTAAAGACAATGAACTCAATGACAGTGTATTCAACTGTTCCGTCAATTCTATGGACGAGTCGTATAGTGAGCGTCGGTTTGCGACTCAAAAGATCGCTTTATCGCCATTTATGACACAAAAACTTAAATCGAGACTCAATTTTAATCAAGAGTTTCCGGAATTAATTACTAAATTAGACACAAATGCAGAAGAATTTGATTCGCAAACACTTTTAGGTCTTTGTTCCGGAAATTTCTCACAAATTAAAACTGAAGACAAAGTGGGAACCGATGAAGACATTGATTTAAATCCAATAACTGTTGGTAACGAAGATCCGGTTGAAAATAAAGAAGATTTTAGTCAAACCAAAAGAGTCCGAAAAGTGTTTAATATTGAAAGCGATGGCGAATCAGATTTGGACGAAGAAGTTAATGACCAGAAAAGTTTGGACCAAAATAAGCAATTGTTGAAAAACTTTAATGAATCCGATGGCGAAGAACTGGTTGTCACTGAAGCAGAAGTGTCTGATGAAGAAGAAGAAGAATTGGATAACACAGAGGCAGATGAAGAGGTTGAAGAACAAGAAGAAGAAGAGGTCGAACACGACATTCAGAAAATCGGTAAAAGTTTTTTCGATAACGAGGCGGAACTGTCCGGAAGTGATGTGTCGAGCGATGAAGAGGACGGCGACGGCGATGACGCCTATGATGTCGAGGAAGTGGATCCGGAAGAATTGCACTCAGAGGCTGAGCTCAGGGATCAAATCGGAAGAATTCATAAGTAAAACATTTAATTTACGAAAATTTTTTAATATTAAATATTTGTTTGTTTTTTAAGTAAAAACCTTTTAGACGAAGACAAGAGACAACTGATGATTATGAAGGAACTGATGTTCGAAGACGGGGACCTACACGACGACGACGAAGCCGTTCGCGAGAAGAAGTTTCGCTGGAATTTCGAAACTGACGGCAATTTCGTTAACGATTACATCAATGAAGACTCTAATGACAATTATATGGATTCAGACGAAGACATTGATACCAAAACGCCTGCTCTGAAGATGTCGTTTCAGAACTCAGACACCGGTTCGACAATAGATAAGAGTTTAGAGAAACTAAAGTCAAAATCGAAGCCAAACAGAAACACCGGTTCAGAGGCCAAAAATGTCAACTCTTTGTCGACTTTTCTCCTTAAAGACCAAAGACTTAATGCAATTCTAAAGCCAAACCCAAAGCGAAATCTAAGCGCAAAAAATGCTCATTCGATCAGATCTAACAAAAGGTTCAAAAGTTCAAATAAAAGCAGTTCCAAACCATCTATTTTTGACCTAATGAATCAAAATTGAGACTTATTTTTGATTGCTTTTAAACTTATTATTTATATACATTTATTCTGAATGAATATTCACTTAATTTTATTAAAAGTATTTTATTGTATATAAAAAAAAAGTCTTTTCAAACATTTTTACGGATTTCTACGTTTGTATAGCTTTCAAGCGAACCATTAAATGACTTTCGATCGATCGGATCGACTCTAATTCGCGCGAATTTGCTTTTGGACAGACGGCCAGAATTGATGACAACTGAACGCGAAATGTTCTGAAATTAAATAATTGTTTTTGAATTAACTCAATTATCGCTTAATCTAATGGTTGAGCCAAACCTTTACGAATTCCTTTAAGTCCGACGGAAGTAAGAGCAGGTGAGGGCTGACCGGGAGTCGCAAAAAGTCATATTTCGTAAATTCGAGATTTATTTCCGAATTTGGAGGAAATATAGGATAAAAGCTCTTCTGATTTATTATATGTTTACAAAGTCTGGATAATCTGTCGATGTTTTGACCGCTTTATTGAAAGATAGCGAAAAATTGCTATAATTTTATAAATAATAATAAATTGCGTCAATACTTACGCAGAAATCTCTTCTTTGCTGAGATGTAGCAAAACATCTGTCGAAACGATTCCAATAATAACTCCACTTATGTTAAGAAGAGTTGGGTTCGAATAATAGTGTATTTTAGTTGATTTGAATGAAGTGAAAGGCATTGTCGGCAAAATGCTTAATATATTTAGATCTCTTGTCGACGGAATAACAATCGCTTCGGTCTTAACATTCATCAACTCTTCAGAGATGTAACGCATTTGGGAATTGAAAAGCCGTTCAATCGGTTCATCAGTTGTTAAAAGTTTATCATTCAATGAGTCAACAAAAGGACCGATAAGTACACAAAAGTCCGGTTCGTATTCTCTCACATATTTCAATAATTTTTTTAAGGGCTCGAAATCAAGACTTTGTGGACTATTAAACGGCCCGACCGCCATCACTAGGTCCAGGGGTACAGTATGTGTGGGCACAGTTTTGGGCGATAACAGAATTTTGTCGAAATCAATCATTTCTTTTACTAACAATGAATTTCCGGATTCATTGATGGCTTTACAGGCCATCACTTGTCCGGCAAATAGTGAGTAATGAGACAAACGGCTCAAATCCAAACCAATCGATTCATTGTCGGATATGTAGGTCGAGCTCTCAAACCTAACCGAGTGCTCATCCAATTTGGTTTTGGCTAACTCGTGGCTAACTCTTCCGATATAATATGATTCGGTTGGACTCTGGACTGAGAACTGACCCCAACTGTCAATATCTAACTGTTGGCGTAATTGTTCTGAAAACTCGTCAATTATATCGTTTAGAATTTCATTCGATTCTGTGATCTTAAGTGACATAAACTTATAGTTTTCGGTTAAAGCTATCGATTTATCGAACGGTTCAATAGAGTACTTGACTTTAGACCTATTCCTCCAATTGTAGTCCGAATAAGAGTTACCGAAATAACACAAAATGTTTGAGTTTATCGTTTCGTCGATTCTACGCAAAAGTTATCAAATAATTAGAAATTTTATATAAATCTCAAAATTTTCAACAAATACTTCAAAGAAGTGTTAATCGAGTCATTGATTTCGACAAAAGGTGTAGTCATTTGGCTTACGTCAAGACATTCCTTCCAATCGATCCCTTTTTCAGGAGTTTTCTGAACTACTTCGTCGACTGTCTTCTGAACCTCTTTTTCGGGCGATATTTGAATCACTTCTTCAGGTGATATCTGAATCACTTCATCGACCGCTATCTGAACCATCTTTTTGGGTGTTTTTTGAGTCTCAGTTTCCGGACATTTAGTTTCTTCGATTGACTCATCGTTTACCACAATTTCAAACTTAATATCGAAATAATATTTAGAAAATAATTAATAGTTTAGAAAACGAAACAATCGATTGCATACCTGAGTCGTCAGCTTTTGCTTAGCATTCGATTCATTAGTAAATTCATTAATCAATGCTTTTATGCTTTCATTTGATTTGAATCCAGTATTCAATGCATTAGTTTTCGGCGTTTTGTTTGACTTAACGGCCAAAGCCTTAGATTTCTTTAAATCATTAATCGCTTTCTTATTGAGATAATCGGTTTGGAAGTCATTAATGAGTTCCAGATTTAACTCTTTTCGGTCGTATTTCATCACAAATGCCAACAATTGAGAGCATATGATGTCTTCAGTCATGTCGTGTATTACACACAAGTCTTTCACTTCAATTAAAAGACAATTAATTAGAAAATTTGTATAAAAACCAAAACTATAATTGAATTTGAATTAAATGTATAACAAATTGAAAACAAATAAAACTTTTGCTTTAAATTTCTCACATTTATGGATCACTTCGTCGTCGATATTGTGGTAGAAATCAGACAATTCTTCCTTCAGTTTCTGATCACATATTAATGAAACCATTTTTGTGTTAAAGAAATTGAATTATTAATAAATTAAATAAAAACTGAAAACAGATTAACTGAAACCAAATCAAAAACAAACTGTAAGACTAAGAAAGGGAAACAAAACCTAAAAGTTAGCGCCAATTGTCGATCACATGATCTATACGTCAGCCAAACAAATGACAACAAAAACGTTATTTCCGTTTCCAGTCTTTCCTTTTGATACAAACGTGTCGTCAGTTTAAGTGATTATTTGGTGAGTCTTTGAAATTGATTTAATAATTAATAAATTTAATTAAAAAACTATTTATGATTTGGAACTAAATTAATTGAAAATATGTTTTCATTAGTATTAGAGTTGAATCGATTGAAGACCCGAACGAACGACACAATCAGCCGAAGAAATGCCAAAACAAATCAAAGAAATTAAAGATTTTCTTCTGACGGCCCGAAGAAAAGACGCGAAATCCGTCAAAATAAAGAAAAACAAAGACAACGTAAAGTTCAAAGTCCGGTGCAGTCGATATCTCTTCACATTAGTCATTCAGGACAGAGAAAAGGCCGAAAAACTGAAGCAATCGCTTCCGCCCGGCCTTCAGGTTAAGGAACTGAAGTGAAGGCCTGACCCGAAGATGCGACCGAAGACTGTTTAGTATTTGTCGCTTCGATATTAATTATCAATTGAAATATTGTTTAACAAATCATAAAAACATTTTTTTTCGTTATTTGAATAAACATTTAATGACTAATAAAGTGAAGAATTGAATAGTTTTTTGAATATGAGTTGCAATTCATTTATGAAAAACAGACATATTTTGGGCAAAAGTGTTGTTTTGGTTCCCTATCGAGAACTGCATGTCTTTAAGTATAACCAATGGATGAAAGACCCGGACCTCCAATATCTGACCGGTTCTGAACCGTTGACTCTCGAAGAAGAGCTACAAATGATGACGAGTTGGACATCAGATCCAAACAAATGCACTTTCATTATACTCGACAAACAGTTGTTCCAATCGAGTGACAGTCAAACCGAGTCAATGATTGGAGACATTAATCTATTTTTCGATACTTCGGATCCGGAGACTAAAGCGGCCGAAATCGAGATTATGATCGCCGAAGAATCGCACAGAGGGTTAGGCAAAGGCAAAGATGCGGTGCTTCTGATGATGCGATTTGCGGTTGAGGTCATAAAAGTTGAACGATTTGTCGCAAAAATCAAATACAATAACAATAGTTCGCAGAATATGTTCATTAAATTCGGGTTCAATGAGTTGTCCAGAAGTGATGTCTTTCAAGAAATCACTTTTGAGCTAAAAGTCGATGACAAGTGGTTTGAGTTTAATGTGAATAATACTAAAACTTTTGAATATATTTTGCTTTAATTAACTATTTTTTTATAGAAATTAGTCTAAAAAACAAATTTATTTATTTGATTGTAATTTCAAATAAAACCTTTTGAATAAACTTATAAATTACTGGAAAACAAAAAATACAGAATTTATTGATAAAAAAATAAGAGAAAAAATTGATTTAAAAATGTGATTCAATAGTCGAGAAGTAACCGGAAATCGATTGTTATCTCTCAATCTGTTCGTTGCGAATGTTTGGGTTAAACCTCGGGTCGAGCATCGGGTCATTGTCGGCGCTCTCGCGGCCAAACCTCAGGAAATAGTGAACTAAAGTACAAATTGCTATAAATACTAGTATTCCGATTACAATGACGCGCCGGTAGGTAAAGGCCGGCATATTTCGTCGGTTCACAAAAGTCGAATGCGATCTGAAGTCGAAAATTGATAATTCGATTAATAAATGAAAGGAACGAACTGTTAGTATGACATACCTGAGCCATCTGGAGACGAACTCCATGGGTGACTTCTGCCTATACTTGTCGTCATCGATATCGAGCAATGATTTTCTGCTGTCGTTGTCATACGATTTGTTTCTTGTGGTCGAAGTCATACCAAAACTGTTTTCATTGTTTGAGATATAATTAGAAACACTGTTGACAGCAATCGGAACGTTCGATGAGTTAGGGCTCGGGTTGTGGTGTATGACCTGTGGCACCGAATGCGTCGGCGATTCCGACGCTGCGTTTGAAAGTGAACTTTGATTTAGTGTCGAATATGAGCTGTCGTTCGATTCGATTAACGGCATTCCTAACCCAATTCGGGCCCAATTCTCATCGGCCAGTGATCGCCGCAAACTGATGGCCACCGGAGTGTTGACGGCTGTCGTCGGGAATATCGCCTTATGACATGTCGGACAGGTATAACCGGCCGGAGCCGTGTTTGGCGGCAATTGAGTCGCCGATTGGTTCAAACAATTCGAGTGAAAAATGTCTTCGAATAACAAGAAAAGACAATTCGCTCTTAATTTCGATTTAATTGAAAATCCAATCAAAACTCACGAAAACAAAGCAAACGAATGGTTTGTTGAGAAGACAAGTCTTGTTTACATAAACCACAAACCGATTCGTATGAACTGTCTTCGAGCCATTGCAGGTATGGTCCGACTATACACTGAAGAGGAATATTCGCATTAAGACAATCAAAACATTTCGACAATCAGTAAATTATAAATCGTTTAAACAATTGAATGAAAGTACAAATCAATTAAAATAATAATAAAATTATTTTTAATTTGTGTCAAACCTTCTGATGGGTAGAAGTCATACAATGTTCGCAGACATTGACCTTATGTTCAAAGCAGAACTGATTCGTCACTTTCTTTTTGGGACATTTGCATAAACCCATTGCTATTATCACTAAATTATATGAATTATTAAATTGATAACTATTTTAGATAAATAAATAAATATTTTAATCAAAATTAGCTAAAAATATAAACAACTGAACAACTCATCAAACATTTGACAGAATTTAATATTTCTTTACATTAATTACGACTTAGTTTATGCGCTATTTATTTGACGTATTTTTATCTAAACTCTTGTTTACAATATCTAACGAGTCGTGACTTTACGGTTAAATTAACTTAAATTTAATTATTTTTTTCAACTGAACTGAATTTGATGTCTAAGACATGCCTTTAGTTAACTACGAGTCGAGTGATGGAGAATCAGATAATGAGGACCAGATCGACAACATTAAGTCGACGACTGCCACAAAACCAATTGACTCGAGAGTTGACTCTTCTTCCGAACTCTCGGTCGACAGCACTTCGAATCTTTTCTCAAGACTTCCGGCGCCCAAAACAGTGGTCTCTAATTCATCACTACTCTCGAACTCATCCCTAAACGATATTGTCGTCGAAAAGAGCAAATCCGGTCCAATCAGGATATCTGTGCCGTCTCTTAAGCACTACTTAGCCGAAGAGGAAGAAGAAGACGAAGATTTGAGAAAATCTAAAAGAATTAAGTCTTCGAGCTCTGGAACAGGTCTTTCGGCACTTTTACCCAAACCTAAGAACACATTTTCGACGACAAGTAAGTCATTAATACCTCAAACACTACTTCGACCGAAACCGAGCGCTTCTTCGGCTACAAAACGAACGCAAAGTTTAGCCAAAAATAGAGCCGAAGTGAAGACGAGTGAAGACACGACTAATTACTTCTTTAATGTTGACAACAAAGCGGATGATATCGTTGCGGACAAAGCGGTTCTATTAAGTGATGTCGAATACGGACCTACACCTGCTTTTACATCAAATAATAGCAGTTATGTGACATCAGATCCCATTTCCATTCAAACCCCAACCACTAGTACTCCCTCTTTGAATGACATGACATACAAGAAATTGATTGCTTCGAAGTTCGGCGAAGAGGCGCCGGAAGACATCCATATCATTGACATCGATGTCTCCAAACATTTAAGTGATTCAAAGGATTGGTTGAAGACTATAAGTGAAGAGAAAGAGGAGACATATAGTGGAGTTCAGCCGACATCGACTGCCAAACGGAAACATCAAATCACATATTTGGCACTTCAGGCCAAACAGCGTGAGGTTGAGCTCAAGAACGAGTGGGCCAAGAGTCGAGTCACTAAAACCCAATCGCGCGCTAAATATGGCTTTTAATCTGATTTCTAATTTGAAATTATAATTACATTTTTTATATATAAACTTTCAATTAATGTCTATATTATATATTTATTTGTATTTTATGTATTAATTACAAATTTCGGCCATAAACTGATTCAGTGATTCAGTTTGCAATTATTCGAATTTTATTTATTAAGTATTAACTAAAATATTTTTCAAGTTTTTAAGACAATTGAAAATATAATCAGAGCTAATGTCTAATCTAGAATTGTTAGAAATTTGGCCTCAAATTTTCGTATTGTTATATTTCTAATTCTTATAAGTTTTAACTCATCTTTAGTCATAACTAGTTTAATAATTTAATTGAATAAAATTCAGTTTATATTACAGAAGAAGTAATTCGTAAGGTCAAATAGATTAACTTGTACATTTTATGTCTAATTTCAAATTTTTTAACTGTATTAGGTATTAGGTAACTATTATAATAATAATACTATGTTTAAGTATTGAAGGCACATAAAGTTTTTGATTTTAAATTTTGATAATAAAATTTACCCGTAATTAAAGTCGCTTTCAAGTTTAAAATCAGTAATCAGATAGTTAATTTTGAGTTCAGTATTAGTTTGAAATTTAAACTTATTATTAAAAATATACAAGTTAACATATCGTTTAAAATCAATATATTTTTATTTAATGGAAATTTTTTCGACTGTCACTTCGAATGACATTTTTTCTGCACATTGTATTAACTAAAAGTTATATAGACAAAAAAAATTTAAACTCCAGAAAAAACTATAAAATTTTAAACTCTTGTTTTGTAGAAAAAGACTCCAATTTTCACAACTAATTAATTAGGTTAATTTAAATATTTATTAGTATGAGAAAAGTTTTCAATCTATTTGAAATTGGTTTAAACAGCAAAATCAAGCAAGGCAACACTGTGAACCGGTCTACATTTTTACTATTTTATGTCTGCTATGGATTTGTTTTGTTGGGAATTGCTTTGGGGCTATTAGTTGGGGTGAAAAGCCATGAGAAGGCCTTCAGAGTCCTCGTTATACTTCTTTACTGTAATACGTATTACTGAAATGTTTTGAAAAAATAATTTTTATGAAGTGACTGAAAGAGAGAATATGGACGAAAAGCCTGATATCAAACCTAATGTCAATGACTTAATGTTAGTGAAATGCATTGATTTTAGTAAATATTATTTGAGTGAAGACTTAAGTGATGTCCAGTTCTTAATTGGCGACAAAACAATTCCGTCGCATAAGTTTGTATTGTCGACACAAAGCGATGTCTTTAAGACATTGTTTTATCGGAATCAGCAAAACATAACTCAAACAGAGTTTGCTTTAGAGGACACAGACTTCGATGCGTTTAAACTGTTGCTTAAGTTTATGTATTCCGGACTCTATTTAACCGATGATTTCAACAATTTATATCTCAAGTATAAAGTTCTTGAACTCTCACATCGCTATCAGATCTATAGTTTAGAGACCATTATCTCCGATGAGTTGAGCAATACCTGCAATGAAGAGAATGGCTTAACAATCAATAACTTTATAGTTCTGATGGCTTTTGCCATAAACTTCAATTCAGAGTCGGAAGACAAGATCAAACAGTTTGGACGAGACAACAGAATAGAGATATTGTTGAAAAATTTGGAAGATTTTGTATCCAAAGAATTGATGAAATTATTGATCAAAATTCTGAACATAACTCAAAATGAATTAATCGATTCGATTAAGAAAGTATCGAAAGATTGTGTGCTTTTGAGGCCTGAGTTCGAGGACTTAATCGATTTGAACGACTGTTCCGTTGAATTCCTAATTGGTTTGAAAGACAATCATTTTTTTAAAGACAAGAATTTGTCGCAAATTATTTTAAACAGATTTAACGATTTGAATCAAAAGTATAATAAATCGATAAACGAATCGGAGACCAAATACAATGACTTGAATCGCAATTTCTATCATATAAATGAGAATTACATTGCTTTGGATAACAAATACAAACAATTGTCTCAACACTATCAGGAGATTAAGACATTGTTTGAGCCATTTGTCAATGGTTTGGGCGGTTCTGTGAATCAACATTATTACGTCAGTTCCAAACTTAAGAAATCCAAAAATGCTGCCAAACCTTACGACAAGTCTTTTAAATTTAAATATTAAAACTGTATTATTTAAATTGTAAAAATTCTTATTAAAATCAGAATGTTAATATCAATAATAAATATGAACATAGCAAAATTGATTTATTTTTTGATTAATTTTAATAAAATTTGCATAAAATCAGTTTAACTTTTTTGAACAATTAAGAAAACAGATGGTGTGAACGTCACTAAATTATTGCAATAATTTTAATTAAAGTCAACAAACATTCTTACATAAAAATTATCCAGGTTGTTTAAACTTTTAAAAGTTGCATCATAAATTAAACACTAAGTTAATTTTAAAAAATTAAACTAAAATGCTTAATATAAAGTTATTTTTTTATAAGATATAATAGTTTAATAAAAATAAATTAGGTATTTACATTGCGACTTTGCAAAAATTATCTAGTAATTCTTTAGCAATTTTTATTATTAATGTTTGTGAAATAATTAAAGTTTAATTTCAGTGAATATATATTTCTAACAAAAAAAGTTTAGAATTGTTTATAATTGTAATTTTGTTAATTAAAAAAATAAAAACCTATTTTACTAATTAAAATTTTTAATTACTTATAAACGTTAAATTTTTCAAGTTCTATTTTTGTTTTTAGCTTACTATTATTTACAGTTTTAAAAAAACTTAATTACTGTTTTTGGAAAATTTTAAACAATTAAAGACCAATTATATTGGTTTTAGCCAGTGATTGAGAAAGGGGGGATCAGCCAAAAATCCCCCTAATTTTAAAAATTTGCATTTATCCCCACCCCTAGCATTTGGTTGGAGCAAAAATACCCCCTCAACTTTTTGGATTTTTTGACCAAAATTAGAAAATTTTTCCTAAATTGTTGTTAAATCCGGTTTAAATCCAGTTAAATTAACTAAAATTAATTTAAATTCAGTTTAAATCCAGTTAAATTGGGAAAAATTTCATCATAAATACTGTATATGGGTTTTTGAGCGTTTTTGGAAAAATCCCTTCCCTGATACCCGCCCTAGGGTTTTGGCCAAAATTTTGGGAAAAATCCCTTGCCTGACCCCCCCCTAATCTTCTCGATCTCTGATTTTAGCCACAATTGGAGGTGTTAGGGGGGCTTTATGTCTGTAATGTTTATACATAAGTTGTAACATAACATATAAGATATTTTTAATATGTCATGAGTTTGTCATTTAATGCCAAAATTATTATTTTAATTTCTGTTGTATGCAAATTATGTTTTTAGTTATTTAAATAGTTTTTACAATGCCAATTATTCATCTAAGCTAAAATTACATTTTTCTCAATTTAAATTTACAGCCAAAAAGCCCACCTAACGTACAATGCGGCTAAATTCAAAATAGTTAGTCTTTTATTGCATTGAATGTTCCAAAAACAATAATCAAGTTTCTTAAAGTCGTGAACGATAAACCCAAACTCATGGTTAGATAAATGTTTGCTTGGTGTAACTGCAATTTTTTTTGAAATGTTATAAACTATAAATGTTGATTTTAAAAAGAAATTAAAATTTGGTAAAAATACTGCTTCATATATTTGGTGTTGTTAACATTTAAAAAATAAGCTAGACTAAAATATTGAGCTGAGCTTATATTTAAACTCTGACTAGCTTCTAAACTAACATGTATTTTTAGCCTTAAGTCTGTTATTCGGTAACAAGATTGTGACAATTTAAAATAACCCAAATAAAAGTAAATCATTTAGTATCTTGTCTTTTATAAATTATTGTAATTTGAGTGATGCGAGAGAGCGACTAATTTAACGACACCGACAAAGCGCTAACTATTGAAAATATAGTTTCTCTTTTGATAATTAGTTCATTTTTAATGCCAGTGTTGGACAACTGTATTTAGTTTTTTAATTTAGGCTAAATTTGGCAAAAGGGTTCAAAATTAATATTTGAAAATATTAAATCTAATAATTACACAATTATCAGGATAACTTCAAAACAATGTTGTTTGTTCAAATGATTTGATTTTATAATCATTGACTGAGATCCTTGCAATCCAAATGGCCAACATATTTTTTACCAGAAAATATATATGCATTTCGTCAAAAATATTTCTGAGTTAATCCAAGCATACTTTATACTTTGAAATCAAATTTTCTTTTTGATAAAATTGCAATCAAAGAGATAAATAATAAAAAGTTTTCTGTTTTGCGCAACAATTATCATAATTCTGGAAATTTAATTGGGTTTCTCGACGAAGTTAGACATTTAATTACACCAACAGAATATGTAATTATATTTAGTTGTATTATTATTATTGTTTTATTATAAATGTTTAAAAATAGCAAAACTTTAGATATAATTAGTAAATTGACAAAATAACTATTATTAATTATA